>VWPV01022460.1:0-30360 GCA_013389885.1 Geococcyx californianus | reverse complement strand
AGCACTGGTCCTAGTATGGACCCTTGAGGAGCACCCCATGTCATGGGTCTCCATCTGGACATCGAGCCGTGACACAGGACCTGGAAACTGGAGACACGAACTGCAGACCAAAGAGATCTGATAGTGAAGCCACTTGATACCTGGAAAAGAAATCCGAGAAGCAGCAGATGTAGCTGCTGCCATAGGGAAGAGGCAGCAGGCACAGCAGGAGAACAGAGGTCCCTGGCCTGAAGACAGGCAAAGAGGGGCATGAGGGGACTGTGGATTGCTAAACTGATTTGGCTTGGGACCACTAGTTCCTGAATCCAGGTTATTTGCATCCTGTGTTTTGTCAGGCCTGGTAAAAATAGCATTTCGTCTGCTAGGGATTTAGTGTGAGTGTTCGTAAGAGACATCACATGATTGAGCACAAGCGAAATGGGTCCGCACTGTAAATATCTCCCTGCACAGAAGGCACTTGGTGACACTTCAGTTCTTATGATGATGAGCTACCAGAAAGTATGCTTGCCCTGCTTTTCTTTCCTACTCACACATCCTGATGTGTTCCTCTATCATGTTTAAAAAAGAGATAGGTGTTGCAAATCCCAAAATCAAAAGGCTTACAAATCATCAGTCTTGCTGCTTGCTGCTAGATTTTATTTCTTATCTCAGCTGCTGCCTGTTTTAGTAGCTGGATTCTTAAGGAAACAAAGCCCATATGAGGACGAAGGTGGAGTGCTCACAGCCTTTGTGTGTGGGTGTGCGTTTGTGTCTGTCCTTCCTCCCCACCCTTAATAATTTTTTAGTCTGTTGGTCAACTGGTCAATCTGACAGAGGGAAAGAGCCTCCAGGAATGATTATAATCATCCTCACTAGGGAAAAAAATTTGGGTGGAACTTGCACCAGCTAATCCCAGCTGTGAGATGCGAACACTACAGGGGAGTCCAGCATTAACAGAGCTCAGCCTTTGGGAGTTCTCCCAGAGCAAAGACACCAGCCCTGGCTCAGGCCTTTGTGTTTAATGAACAAACAAATAGAGCTATTAGCAAACTTGAATGCCAGGTGAATCTGTCAACAGATTCAGAAGGACAATAAATCACCTAAACCAGATAGCAGAGGAGTAAAGCTCTGAAGATGAGCTCTAAACAGTCTCCAGGCAACCAAATCTGGTATTTCCAAATATCTAGAACGCATGACTGTCATGCAGTGTTCAAAATTATTCAGAAGTGTAACATAAAACCTCTCTCCAATTTCCTAATCTAAGAAAACAGATGTTAATCACATTTGAAAAACAGAATACAAAGAGGATCCCAGCAGAACTTCCTCCGGCCTGATCTGCATATTGAGTTGTGCAACAGCTTCATGGCTGCCCTACCAGCTGCACAGGAACTCTCTGCTTTCTATGTAGCAAAATCAGAACATTACATGATTTGTGTCAGTGTTATTATCACTGCACACATTTAAGCACAGCCTTTTGTTTTAGAATGTGTACAAAGCTGTGAAACACATAGTTTTCTGTTTTGTTTTGGTTTGGTTTTAACTGTGCTATTTCCCTGTTCTCAGCAGTGGTTCAGACAAAAAGCAGAGTGGTTTTGGTTATGTCAATGTCACAGGATAATGGAATGTGCACTGGCATTCGAATGACTCTCTGCAGTGGAGAATTCTCAGCCAGTTGTGGGGAGTGGAGGTTTGGTCTTCCACTGATTTCTATTTGACTCAGTGATGCTTTGCATATGTCCAGAGATACTCAACAGCTTGCTTGACATCCCTGAGATGTTGTCATAAATAAGAACTGGGTTAGTGTTTGGTTTTTGTGGGGCTTTTTTCTGAGACAATCCATTTAAATGTGGCAATGTTAAATTTCTTTGGCAACAGGTTATTTGCACTGTCTTTCTTCTTTTCTTCTAACTGATAATTATACCTTTCCACTTCCCCTTCCAGTTATGTTTTCTTCATGCCTGAAGAGAACGGCATCTGTACCTGCACAAGTGTGAAAGAGGAATAGTAACGTTCTGAGGGAGTAAATGGCAACTGAAAGGAGGTGCAAGGATTTAGGGTAGGTCATAAAACTCAAATAAACTAACAACAAACTAATGTTTTCTCAGAGACTTAAGGCCACACTATGTTGCATATGGGTTGAACATACATGTGCTCCAGATCCTAAGACAAGGTCAGTAACTCATCTTTCATATGGAAAAGACTCATGGTTGTGAGGAGAGAGCATGAGTAGGTGGAACAGATATTATCTGTGCCCTTCTGAGTGGGCAAACTGTAAACAACCACTGTAGGAGGTAGGAGCTTCTTCATTCATTTTATCCATGAAGTCTGCTGCTTTGGACAATGACCTACTTTAATAACAACACTCCTACACAATATTCTTCAATGAGGCTTTTGCTCTGCTGCAGTATTGTCAGCAGAGACCACCTTGAAATGATGCTCGAGGGAGTGGAGAATTAATCTTTCCCTCTCCAGAAAACCCTGAGCCTAATATTGACTCAACTGAACACTGTGAAGGACATACATAGGAGTGGTGGCAGGTCCAGCTCAAGGACCACACAGGTGAAGTTGCTTCAACACCTACAGCTGCAAGTAATGGAGCTGTACAGAAACAGGGCCCAAGAGATTTGGCAGACACATGAAATCACTATATCTTTATGCCCTCAGTCATTTCAGTGTGGCTTTCTGGAACTGTGTAAAGTCCTTGGGTTTACGGGCAGAGCTCAAAGTGTACTTTTCGTGGACCTGTATGACTTGTATAACTTTAAAGACAAATGCTATCTTTGCAGTGCCCTCCTATGTTTAAACAGCCAACCTGGCAATGTCTCCTGAAGTTCCTGCTAAAGCAAGAGCACAGTGGGTAGTTAGAGCTGGAACTGTCTCTGCATATATTTTTGGTTTTTGTTTTATCTTGTGACATGGCCTACTCTCAGAGCGAGATTGTGGGTTTGCCTTGGATATGGAGGGCTTAACCACAGGGCTATCTGTCATACCGAAATGTTCACATTAGCCAACATAACTGTGAATGCTTTCGACAAACATTTGAGTGAAGTGACAAAAAGCTTACGAAATGGTCACAAGGGAATTGCATAAACTGGAGTCAGATGTTCAATTTGAGGCTGTAACATGACAGAGGAGTTTTGCAGCTGGTTGACAAAAGGAAGCAGGAGGTCAGCTGACCTCGAGTTGTTACAACAACAACCTGTTATGTTTCTCAGGCAACAGAGATGCCCATCGTCTTTTGGCAGGATGGATCAGGAGGATGATTTCCTCTTTTCCCGGAATAATGTTTGAAAGATGTGAATGTTTTTCAGCCAGTTGAATCTGGGATTTCTCTTGGAAGTGGCAGGATCCTCTCAAGTGCTAATACACCATGGTGCAGCCTTTGAGTGGATCTCTAGGAAGATTTTGGGAATGCACCATCGATTTAGTGAGCTTGTAAATGAGATAGTGGAAAAGAGAAAGACAGGGGGAACTTACAGTTTTGTTGCAACATCCAGCTGGAAAAAAAAAATAGAGACCCAACTGTGCATTACCTTTATTCCTCATGTTTAGTTTACATCTTCAAGGGGAAAACTGGCAAGTAATCTGTTATGAATAATGTACCCATGGGGAAAGTTTGTTTCTTAACATGAACAGTTAGTGCCTGGCTTATGTCTGGCTGTGTCTGGCTGGGTGTGCTGGCTATTTCGTAAAGATTTCATTCTACTGAGGCAACCACATGAAAGTATTGCTTTGGAGGAATTCAAGGTAAGAATATCTTCATTCTACATCAACGCCAACACCCCTGATGCAGTAGAAGCGAAATGCAGAGACAAACCTTTTTCACCCATCTCTCCATGCCCGAGCCCTTTGCAAATTATCTGAAGTGATACAGTCCTTTATATTAGGAACTGCTTCAGTCTGGCCAACTTGATGAAGTGCTAGGCTTTTCTACCATATTGGCTGAAAAGGTACTGGCTACAGTTGTGGTTTGTTGTAGTTTAGGAAAAGACACTGATGGAGTAAGAGCTGTAAACAAAGCAAATTCAAAACATTTCCTTCAGCTATGGGAGTCACAAAAGTGAGGGAGCCTGGAAGCGCAGTTCTCATCAGAAATGGTAAATCCAATCACATAACAGCAGAATTTGAATATTTTTTTTACACCTATCTAGATCTCTCATCTGAACCCTACCAATCCTGAGGAGTCTCAGATGCTCTTCAGTACCTATGGCCCTCAGTAACCCCTAGATAAGCAGTGCCAAATACATATTCTGCTTCACTCTCTTGGTCCTCTTCAATACTGCAGTTTCGACATAATGGCTCTAAGCAGATGAGTTAATCTGATTCATCTGCAGTTAACTCTCAGTAAGAAGTCTGAGAATGGTTTGTGTCTGCATCCGAGAGAGGCAAAATATTACATTATATATGGAAAACCCTCATTCATGCCAATGTAAATCAGGAATAATTCTGTTTAAGTTGTGTACCATTGAGATGACTATCAGGCCTTGAGAATTCCCAATGTACAGAATATTTTATACTGCGGTATAGGTAGGGCCAAAAAACAGATCAAGGCTCATGTAGTTAGAGAAATGCTTTCCTAACAATTCCCACCAAAAAGTTCTGTTAAAAAGCAGTTAAGGTTGCTCCAGGGCATAACACACCCACACAAGAAATGACAGGTTAGGGGAACCTTCTTCCCATAAGCTATCATGCACGCCTCATATTAACCACTCCCAGTGACAGACTCCAAACCAAACCAGAAGCTTCCCTTCTTCTGTGGGATAAAGAAACAAAATAAATACCCGTCCCTCCTACACACTTCAGTACAAAACCCTCCAGCTTCAGCAATACTAACATTAGTGGCTGGTGCATGTGTAAAAACAGTGGTGGTTACGGGAAAAAATAGAGATTAATAGATGCCTCCCATGAGCACGCTCTCTGCCCATATTGCTGCTCTAGGGGGCCTTCTTTGACTTTGTCAAACTTGGTCCTTTCTGTGGTTGACCACACCATTTAGAAGGCCCCTTCCACAATGCAGAGCTGAAGAGCTATCTGTTGCTTTTTATTAGATTGGAGGATAAGCTATTGATAACATTTACCCTGGAGTAAATCTGGTTCCCCTGCTCCAATAGTAGTTACATCTGCATCAGCTATTTGTATGAGTCTTCTAGATTATTTAGTCCCAGCTGGATATTTTACATGAAAAGGGTATTGTCACCCAACACTATAAGGACAGACAGGTTCTTCTGGAGATCCTGGGCAGAACAAGGATAGCACCAAATTGTAGTTAAAATTAAAGCTTTTTTTAACAGAATTTTATGATCAGCATAGCATACAATTTTATGATAAGGTTAGCACAAGATTTTTTATAATCATAATTAGATACCACAATTTTAGAAGTAGCACAGCACACCTGGAGCTACAGATTGGATCAAATCTTAATACTAGGCTTGCATTATTAATATAACAATCATATTCTAGACTTGAAACACAATAAAAGAATAAAAGTCAATCAATTCTTGGAGGAAACATACAACAGTGAAGGGATCCTTGGCCTCTGGGGTATCACAGGTTTTGCCACTAAGCAGTAGTTCTGGTCCAAGTCTGATTTAGAACTTTTAAGTGCTTGATTTTCTAGACAGTGCCCTATGTGCTGCTGCGTTTTCCTGTTTGTGAAAGGGTCATCACAGCTGATTGGCTGGGTATCTGAGACCTTCAAGGCCAGTAAGGAGGGGAGTAGAGAACCTAGTGCCCAGAAACCTTGAGGCTCATAGGCAGAGGGATTAAAAAAGATCTGCCTGGTGCACAGGATCTTCCAGACCTGACCAAAAGGGGAAAGAGGACAATACTTGACCAGCTCAGTCACAAAGAATTGCTGTTTGCCTTAAAAAACTGCATTAGTTATGCTAACCATATTACCAGGGTTTAGGAAGAGGGAGTACTGGTTACAGATTTGTGTTGAAGAAGCCTTTTCTTCAGAGTGTGGTGGTGGTCTTCCATCTACCTTCCCACATTCATTCAAGTTTCTTCTGCTCACCAAAGGGTCATGGTGACCAGTGCTTACCAGGTTTCACCTCGTCATTTAAATGCTAATACACAGTTAGTTCTGACTTTTTGTACCCAGGTACTCTAGAACAATGTCTTGGTATCATATCAAAAGACTTTTTCCGCTACCTCTGTGCCACAGGGGGATTATGAGCCTTCTCATACTCTGAAGAAAGGCAAAGATGTGTTGGTCCATGCACAGAAACCAGAAGATTTATGTAGGGCCTCAGGGAAAGTTGAATTCTCTTTCTATACAGAGCTGTATCAAAACAAGAATTAAAGACAAGAAGTATGGTGATGCTACAGACCTTTGTCCATTGAAGATGAGATGGAGAAGGCTATCAAGAGGTATTAGTCTGAGAATGTGCTTTTGTGTCATGGGTGATGAGCTTCAAGATGCTGTGGACAGTAGGACTGAAAATCTCGCTCCTGTACACATGCCAATGCTGTGACTTGCTCGTAGTCTGTCATTTGACCCTGCTGTCCCTAAATGCTGTGCTGTGTGATCAGCTCTGACCTGGAAAACTGAAATCATTACAAAACTCTGCTTATTACAGACTGAACACTTTGCAGTTCTGTCACAGCACAAAAGCCCCTGAGAGCAAACTAATAAAAGTTTGATATGCATTTATAACCTCACCTTTAAGAAGTTGGCATGAAGTTTCCTGTTCTCCAGGAATATGTCTTTA
This sequence comes from Geococcyx californianus, assembly GCA_013389885.1. Taxonomy (NCBI): domain Eukaryota; kingdom Metazoa; phylum Chordata; class Aves; order Cuculiformes; family Neomorphidae; genus Geococcyx; species Geococcyx californianus. Next base: position 23,668 of record VWPV01022460.1, on the reverse strand, counting down.
TATCAGCAAATCTCAGATAATCAATACTTGTTTAGAAAACTGTAATAACTTCAAAATTAATTCAAATGCCTTTTTAATTCTAAATGCCTTTATTAATGGTTTCTAAAATCACCATGGGTTGTGTAACAGTAATACACAACAAAGAGTAAGCTTAGAGCAGGGGGCTTTGCAGGATACCTATACATGACGTGCACATCTCTGCTCACTGGTATAAATACATGATATAAAAAATAGTGGAATCTTTCCTCTATTTCCATGACAATATACATCCCATATGGAAGTCATCAGCATCAATGTTGAGCTTCCCTGTAAGCTCTTTTGAGCTGCCATTATTAAAAACACATTACTTATACACCTGTACAAGTTGAGATCTTGGAAAAACAAGATTATTCCCCAGAAATCAAAGTGCTTCCAGTGAGGATGCCTGCGGGGGACAGTGATCATAAAGCAGCCAGAGAGAAAAAGGAATGCAGGGATTTCAGAGCGTGCGTGATTACCCACAGCTGTACAAACAGTGCAGTGGAGAAAACACATTGACCTTGGCCATGTTTTGAGAGTGCCAGATAACCAGGTCCTTCAATAAGCCCTGTTTCAACATGAAGAGGAAAGAAGAGATGGTGACCTCCAGGAACATAAGGAAACACAGCAATGACCAAAGCAGCAACATCACAAGTCAGCAACTTGAACATCTTCAGAAGACTGCTCTGCGACAGAACCAGTTGGCGATGACAGACATCTGCCTTATGTACCTGATTGTGTGAGAAGTGGATCAGACTGGCTATCTGACAGCAATATCTCAAGTATCAGTAGACAGCATCCTTCAACGCATGAATTATTGTGCCTTAATCATCCCATAAGTAACCATGGCACTGAAATTTTAGCTTGCTTGCAGGGAATTTAAAATAGAATTTAAGAGGCAGAAAGTGTTTTGTTGTACTTATAAACCTACAGGGCCATGGCTGTCTTTTCCCATCTTGTTAGTGCCTGTATCCTCCTGAATAGGGAAAACAGTGGTAGAATCTATTCTAACAAATAATTATAATGCTCCCCTCTCTGACCTCCCCTTCACCCTTGCAAATAGATATTTTCTTTGCTGTTTCCTCAGGTGACTGGGGAACACACCCTCCAACACCAAGACCCCTTGCAAAGGTGCAAACACTATAACTAGGCCAGCCATCAGCATCACCTCTAACTCTTATCTTGGGCTGTGCCTCACTAGGTTGTTAAGTTACGTGCTTAACCTCGGAGAATCGCTCTTCTGCCATGGTGGATGAAACACAATCAATCACTCACTGGTAGAGAGCCCACTACATTAGACACATGAACCACAGAGACTTGGTGCAGATTGAAAGCTAGAAATTAACTTCCTCTAGACCCTCTGAGACTCAGAGCAGGCTGTGGAGGTGATCCTCAGAATGGTTGCAGGAAACAGCGTAAAGATTGAAGGAAACCTTATCTCTGCTGAGGTGGGAAACAGAGCATTATATAATACTTGTTTTTCTCACCTTGTGAATTCTGCCCTTGCAATGTGCAAATCCTCAGGCATAGAGGTGTTCACCACCACTCAGCATCTGGGTAACTAGAGAATAAAGAGATGTTTGGAGAGCTTGTGAAGATCACTGTGAAGAACATTACTGTAGTTCTGAAATGACAAAAGCTCACTAAACAAGAAAAAAAGCAAAGGACGGCAAAAATGAGACGGAAAGGGATCAGAAGGTGAAGGTCACTATTCTGTCACTCAGTCACTGGTGGTGAACTCCGCTTCTAGCCCAGGGACTATGAAAGTGCTTCCCTGTTAAGGCTTCATTTATAGCTGCTGCCAGCTTGGCAGGGAAAACATCTCTCTGATGAAAACAAATTCCTGTGTTCCCCTGACACCAAGTTGCTCCTGCAGCACTGCAGCTCTCAAAGAACTTGAGTGACTCCAAGGAGAAACACTGCATTTACCCTGGTTGTTTTGCTTTCCCCTTTCAAACACTCATTTTATATTCTACAGTCAGCTAAGCAACCCACTGCAAATTTTACAACCCATTCTCCCCAGACCCAGAAGGCATAAAGCATTCACACAGTCACAACCTGACAACTAAAGTATAAAACACATGAAAACACATAAAGCCTGTATGGAAGGTCTCGAATAAGGTCAGTGAATCTGCCTACACAGTAACAAGCACTCACCTGACTGATAAATTGAGAGTTAAAAATAGACCAAGTTAAAAGCTGAACTGGGCATAGCATATTATTTAGATCTGTCACACAAAAATCCCTTATCTGATTTACAAGAAAGTGTATGGAACATGTCCCCACCAGATACCTGCCAACTGTGTATTGAGACCTTTAGAACAAATTTAGAGGGATGAATAATTACAGATTGCGAGTAATGAGTAGCTGGGAAACAGGATAAGATGCGAGATGAGTCTTTTAAAACCAGATCACACCAAACTAAGCAATTAACTTTCTTAGATATGATAACCCAGTCTCTTTTGCAGAGGAAGCACGGTCTCACTGGACTTCAGTAAAGCATCTGATTCAGAACCACTATGTAAGTGATTAAAATGCAAACTAGAGAAGATAGAAATTAGCAGGCAAATTGTAAGGAGGTGAGGAACTGCCTGAAGGGAAGAAGAAAAGTAACATTTGATAGGTGCTGTGGAATGGGGGGGTTCCACAAAGACCAGTCTTAGGGTTCTCAATACTTTCACTGACAGTATAAATATTAAAAAGACAAGAACATTGTGAAACATGATTGACGTGTGATGAAATCTGTCAACAGCAGAAAGATGGAGGGTATTGTCGGTACTCAAGAAGTTATGGATATCACAGGCAGAGATCCCTGAGAGATGAAATTATACAAATACAGTCAAACATTGTAGTAAAAATTGAATGGAAATGAAATGGAAATGATGCTAATAGCATTGTGAAAAAAAAGGCACTGGAGAAACTTCACACAATTCCAGTTAGCTATATTTTCAGAAAGCCCTCAAACTGGAACAGGTGCTGAGAAAAGATGTCCAGAAACTTACAGGAAATAGACAGTCTGTCCTGTGAGACATGACAAGAATTTCAGCAAAGTATGAGAAAGCTTACAATTTCTCTTCATAAACACTATGGGGAACAGGAGGGAAAAAGACAAACTATTCAACTTGAAGGACAATCTGACTCAAAAATATTCAAGTGCAAACCGGCCATCATCAGACAGCATCCTGAAATTAGAGGAAAGTTCCTAGTTACTAGAGGCATGACCAAACAGGCTTCCCAGAGAGGAAAACAGCAGACAATATTGCTGATTTTCAGTATGAGATTTATTTAGTTCCAAAAGAGCCTGTTCCACATGGCTGCCTGCAGCAACTCAGGCCAGTCTCAGTGCTCCAAGGGATCAATTCTCATCTCTGTCCCTGCTCCTGTCTTCAGAGCAGCTGTCAGTGCTGTCCCAGGAAGGCATTCCTGGAGTCTGGTCTTACACAAGTGAGTGTCTCACCGGTTGCACAGACTGGGAAGCAAATCTTTGAACGTCTGTCTCCCAGCCCTCGAGGAAGGTTGTTCCTTTTTCTCACAGTGCTGCACAACCCCCAAAATCCTCTTCTGTTTCTCCATCTGCCCCGGGCATTTCTTAATTTTTGCCAGTTTTCCAAAGGTGCTCTTCATTTTTATCTTAGGCAGTAGTTAAATGGCTCATTTCTGCAGGCCAGGTGATTCCACTGCCAAGACAACAGGGAACAAGCAGGCTCTGTAGCAGGCAGGTTGCTGATCCCATATGCAGCATGTCTGCCTCTGCCACTTCACAGCTCTTGGGGCTGCACTTTGCCATGCTGTCGGCTGTGGTAGCCCGAGTGTCTGTGGGGACCTCCTAGAGCAAGCACCAGGCCTGGCTGAAACACACACGCCAGTGCAGTTGCCAGGAAAGTGCGTGCAGGCTCATGGGGAGATGAGGAGGAAGAGAAGACATGCATCTACTGTTGATTATCCCTGTTATGGCTCCATGTCCATGTTGGGCCATCCACCTTTCTCACTGGAGGAAAGAAATGTGTATTTTGATAGGTTTAACATGATATTTTCTGGACTCAACTACTTTAAAGAAATACATTGACTGTGGTGGATGGCCAAGTGCTAAAGCACGTCACAGAAGTGCTCTTTCAGATTTATGAACTGCAAAGCCTAGTGATTGGAAGAAGGAGCAAAGGAGAGTATGGGTTGGGTTGGGCAATAGGACTGAGAGTTCTGTCAATCATGCCAACACATCTGGAGCACCTCAGATCTCCAAAGTCATTGATCATCTCCTGGGGACTTCCTTTCTACATGTGTTCATAGTGATGCACACTTTCACCTCCACTGTTTTTATGTACAGCTGCCACCCCCACCTTACAAGCTCAAGACTGACTGCCAGAAAAATGCCTTTTGTCACCTTGGCACTGCTGGTCATGCCAGGTTTAATGAACCACCCACCTTTTTTATTCAGCATGGTACTGGCCTTGCAATAACTGGAGCTTTTACAAATCCTTGAAGCCACTCCCTCTCTGCTCTCACTCCTCCTTGCTGGCAGTGCCTTTCTGTGATCAGAGGAAGGAATGGGTATATGCAAGGTGTCCCCTCACCCCGAGGGAAAGCAGCATCTGCTGAGAAAGTAAAAGCTGACTTTTCCTTTGCACATGTTGGCATCAAGGAGGTGCACTGAACTTGTGTGTCTGTGCAGCTCATGTGATCTAAGCTCTGCTGTCATCAAGGCATCCCATGGGCTTTGGGGAGGGAATCTGGCCAGTTTTCCTAGAAAGTGTTAACAGGGAACGTAGTATGAGCAAGTTCGTGGAAGGCAGGGGATATAGAACAGGACTATATTTTAAATTCTCTGTTAGCACAGTACAATCCTGGCCTAAGTCCAGGGCTCCTCAAAACCATCCAATACCTAATGGTGACAGCATTCAGAAGTAAACCTATTCCTAGGCATAAGGGGCACACAATTATCACAATAAATAGTTCAGGAGTCTAGAGAAGAGCTCCAGCACATGGGGAGAAAGGTTACTGTTTTGCTGGCTTCTTTATATATTGGCTCTGATATCACAGTCTAACTGACCTTTCACTAAGGTAAAACCCCCAAGGGCTATTTTCATCCTAGTGCAAATCTGTGTAGCTTTGGGACTGGCATCACAGGAGGTTCTTATCTCATGGAGACTGTCCCAGACCAACCTTCCTCCCAAGCTCACCTCTGGGCTGGAGACAACAATATCCACTGGACACCCTGACTGATGCTGGCTGTGCCTGTGTGTCGTCATGTGTCCCCCCCAGGAATCCTGAGTCAATTATTTAGGTTTTCCCCCTTCCTTAAGAAGGGCCCCCAAAAACTAGCAGTATCTTCCCTTCACGCAGTGTTTTCTGCCACCCTGCTCCCTCACTGCAGCTGAACTTGTCCCAAGAAAGAAGTGTAGCGAGCCTTATTCTGCGGTCAAGAGACAGGGAGGTGCCTGCAGAAAGCAATTTATTCCTCCTAAAATCTGAACTGCATCTCTCTCTGAAGGAGTGCTCAGGAAAACTGTGCTCCTGATGCCAATGCTTCATTTAGACACCTAAAATGAGATGGCAGTAAATCCACATCCTTCTGCTTCTCAGGCACTTAGTTTCACAAGCAGAAGAATTGTAATTCTCCTTCTGCTTGCTTGTTGGTCTCAAGCACTGCGTGTTAGCTAGGATGTTAGATAACATACATCCTCCCACATTCTGGCAGAGCTCTTTCCCCAAGTGGCATATATGATGGCTTTCATCTTGCTACAGTAGATACTTGGCATCACTTAGTGTAAAAAATGCATATTTTCATATCTGGCCTTGATAAATAAACAGTCCCTATTTATGACAACAACAGCCTGCAACATCCAGTGTTTGGATTTTATTATGTTACGGTTGTTAAAATGGCTATCTTGTAATCAATAGCCTAGGTGTCTTTCTCAGGAAGATTTGCATTGCATGATCAACAGTAGTCCAAGCCAACTTGATGAAAGGGACAGTTAATCCCAAAGATCCAAGTAACTGGAATGTACTCTGCCCTGGAGTGCATCACTCAGCTACGTGCATACTGCTGGATATAGCTGGTATAACTGAAGCTGGTAGTTAGCCAGAGGTTTGGGGGCTTGTTCATGGTTTGTTTTGGGTTTTTGGTTTTGTAAGTAAGAAAAACATGCACAGTTATTCCACAGGAAAAGAACAAGTAATCAACTCACATGGAATATATGTTGCCTCCTTGCTTACTTTCACCTTCTGCTAATGTAATTTGGGTGACAAGATTAGGATAAACAGCAGTTGGGTGCAACAGGAATGACCAGCAGGCTTTTAACAAATGAGTAATATGTGTATAGAGCATATACTGAAATGCATAAACCTTGCTGTATTTTACAAAAGCAGGCAAAGGAGGCTAACCTATCCACACAGGTAGAGTGTTACACCTGTAGGTTCTGTGTGCCTCACTGCCCGCTCTTCCCTTCCCCTAGAGGCTTCTGCTTCTGAGATGGAACAGTTGAGCTGCATGTGAAGCAACTCCTAAACCACCTAACATGTTAAAACAAACTCCCTCCCACCAAACGAGGGGAGGGAAAAGAAGCCCAGGGCATGATTTGCCATGGCGGTAAAACACCCTAGGTGACACAGTTCCTGATACCTGAGCAGGGTCATTTCCACATATGAACAGCAGTGGTTTGCACCTGCTTTGCATAGATGCACGTGCCTACACTGTGCCCAGTGTGGTGAGGGACACGCTCTGAGTCAAGTTCAGTGCAAAGTCAGGTCCAAGCTGACCATGTGTGAAACACCTGCCAGAAGCTACCTGCCCTCACCATCGATCCTGTGGCACTGCACACGCCTTGGCAATGGAGCAACATCTCTAAAACGTGCCCCAGACCTAAGAGGAAACAGCAATGACAGTCAAAGCTAGAGCCATGTGAAACTGCATAGATAGGCAATATTGCCCATGATATCTTAGCACTACTTGGCTGCATACAAAACATGATTGACAAGGGCAAAGACCTGAATTAAATGATTTTTAATATGTTACTGTCCTTATAGCTGGTTAGGTCGGATTTGCCAAAGCCATTTCTCTGGGCACCCCAAATGAGCTGGCAAAGCTGACTTTTGCCATTCCAAGGATGAAAGGCCAGGACTGGGATTGACTCACACCACTCATGGGAAGGTGGAAATAACCAAACTGGAACAGGGACCTGGCGGAAGACCTTTGGTAGTTGGGTATGCTGTCCCACTGCCACTGGAGGAGGGAGAAACAGCTGAGGTGGGAGCAGAGACAGTAGTTTGTACCCTCCTACTCCACTTTCCCAAGCTCTGGTACGGCTAAAATATGTAGCAAAGCCACCACCACCACAGTTGCTTACTTTGCCAATGGTGCAAGCCAAAAATGACTCATGTTTGCATTCCCTGTGTCTTGCTGCCTCAAAGCCCAGAAGCAGCTCCATGTCTCCTGATGAAAAGAAGATGGTGCTTTTATTCTCTGTCAGGCCTAGAAAAGCCACAACACAGCAGAGCAGACAGAAGGATAGTTCAGAGAAGACTCTAAAAGGGGCAACAGCCCAAGCTGAGAGCTGGGCCAGGTGCCCAGCACAACCCCAAACAATCCATTCACAGGCAACCTAGCATGCCCCTTGTGAGGCCACCTGAGTGGTGGTGGAAACCAAACTGTGGGGCTGCGAAATGGCAAAGATGAGAGGGATTAACACTGTTCTGCCCTACATGCTGCAAATTTCTACTGCTTACCTGCTGGACAGGAGAAAGTTCCTCCTACTCAGCATGCAGCTGCCTCAGCCCTGGGCTGCACTCTGCCTCACCTGCACCTGGACCCCTCCTGGATTCACATGCACTGTGCAATGCCTTCACACAGATATGTTTATCAAGCTAAAAAAAGTTCTAGTTAACTTCTGTATTGACTGTGAGGCCTAGCTGTGCTATCTAGCAGGAAAAAAGAGGCCACCTGGAGCTGCAAAAATCTCACAAGCCTGCAACATAAGGAGGGCAGCACGCTGGTGGGAGGTTGGATAGTGGAATGGTAGAATTCCTGCAGCAATACAGGAATGACTCATCTTTATCCTGCAGTTCCTCCCCTAACTGCAAGGAAAAAAGTTTTTTACTTTTTTACATTTCTCTTGGAATGTGTGATTTTACTAGAAGTGCAATTTACACTCTTGTTATGAAAGTGAATGCAGTCCACTGGGAAAAACTCATCTTGGAACAATTTTCAATGAAATCAAGAGTTGCAACTGGACTGACTTTGGCAGAAAAAGTCCTCAAGATACTGGTGGCTGCTACAGTCATGGTTTTCTAGGCAGTCTGTATCTACTAGTTTTCCTAGTACAATTATTGCAGTAAGAACTGCAATGTTTTGTAACCAAACTATTTTATACTGGTGGAAGTCCTACTTTGGATGATAGAGAGGTGACTTATACTGTTAAATTTCTTTCAGTTCTTATTTTGGAATTTTTATTCTATTATAAAATGTCTTTATGTTGTCTGTACAATAGATGAGGGTGATTACTTCTGCATTGCTATAATTGTACCATTTTCCAGCATAGGCAAGATAAAATGTTTAAACTTTTGTTGTATTTTGTAAAGTTCTAACATAGAAACATGGTCTGGGGAAGAAAGAAACTACTGTCTTAAAAAAAATTAAGTAGATTGATGCCCTAGATTAGCCAGCAAGCCAAAACCTGTGTGACAGTAAGAGAAAAAATCTAGACGATTTTCTTTCACTATTTTGTCAGGCTTGGGAACTTTACTTCCTAAACCATGTAGAACCATCTGCATGGACCCAAAGCCTCTATATTTGTATTTCAATTTCTAAGATCTGAGTTCATCTTGTTTGCAGCATGCAGAGAAATTTTGGCAGCATTTTGTATGTGGTACCTCTTAGTGTCCTGTCCATTTAGAAGTGCATTAGCCCTGCAGTATCACTGCCTGACCAGCCCACAGGCCAGTGGGACACCAGCAGCCTTGCCATTGGCAGTTTGGCTGCAAACAAGTCTAGGGAGCTTTTGGAAAGAGGATATTTACTAGAAGCATCTCCTAAAAGAGGAAGACAAGGTGATGTACAAAGTTGCAGGGATAAGATCTAAGTAGGGAGCAACAGCTAATGTCACTGTCTCCTTGAAGGTGGGATTTCACCTTGTATTTTGTTATGGAAAGAAGGGAAATGGGCTTCAAAGTCTTTAAAAGCAAAGACAAGCAGCTGTGTTTGATGATTTAAGAGAAACTCAATCTGTGCTTGTTGAGAGCAACTTTACAGTATTTCCCTATGTATAACATGCAGCTTAGAAAAACTACAGATTAGTTCCTTACTGTTCCTTAAAATAAGCTCTCAGATGACTCACACAACATCTCAGCAGAGGCAGGAGAGCTGGTGAAAGGGAAGGTCTGTGCAGGACCCTGGAAAGCCATCTAGCAGGGAAGAAGGGGCTCTGGGCTACCTGAACGTGCGGATTGCTTCTGAGTGGCCTGTTTTGGATTATACTTCTAGATCAGGTCCTTTGGCCTAGAGTCTCTCCTTGATGACCTGCTTCCTGAGGCAACTTGGAGCTCGCAGCGACTAGGCTGCAGGCAGGAGGACTTTGCTCTGGGGATGGCAGGGCTTTTCTGGCACCCTGCAGCTGCCTTTTCCCATGGCTCCTTTCTCTGTCGCCTGTCATGGGAGTGGTGCATACCCTTGATGCGACACGGATGAGGCCTTGGGACACCAGGAAAGGCAGTGCTGGAAACAAAACAGTTGCTGCCAGCAACTCAAGGTCTGTCACAAGTGATATCCCCCAGGGCTCAGTGCTGGATCCAGTCCTGTTCAATATCTTTATCAGCGATGTAGACGAGGGGATTGAGGGCACCTTTAGCAAGTTTGTGGATGACACTAAGCTGGGTGGTAGTGTTGATCTTCTTGAGAGTTGGGAGGCTCTGCTGAGAGGTCTGAACAGGCTGGATCCATGGGCTGAGGCCAATGGGATGAGGTTCAACAAGGCCAAATGCAGAGTCCTGCTCTTGGGACACAGCAACCCTGTGCAGTGTTACAGGCTTGGGGAAGACTGGCGGGAGAGCNGGAACTGGAGTTGTTTAGCCTGGAGAAATGGAGGCTGAGGGGAGACCTCATCACTGTCTACAACTGCCTGAAAGGCGGTTGTGACAGGGTGGGGGCTGGTCTCTTGTCCCAAGTGACAGGCAGTAGAATGAGAAGAAATGGCCTCAAGTTGCACTAGGGGAGGTTCAGATTTGACTGAAAGAGTGGTCAGGCACTGGCACAGCTGCCCAGGGAGGTGGTGATGTCTTCATCCCTGGAGGTGTTTAAAGTCAGGCAGATGAGGTACTCAGGGATATTATTTAGTAGAGGACAGGTAGGGTTGGACTTGATGACCTCAAAGGTCTTTTCAAACCAAGTGATTCTATGATTCCATGATTCAGTGGCCTGTAACTCATTCACAGCAAGTCCAAGGGGCCTGTGGTTCTTGGGGGTGTCACAGCAGGAGGACACCCCTGGCTGTGCTCCTCACAGCAACCCGGGGCTCAGCAACATTGCTCAGCCCTCTGTGTGTGGGCAAATAAGTCCGTCTGCAGATATAGAGTAATACCATCAGCCAAAATAAGCATGGGATTGTATAAATTGAGTTGATTCCTTCTCCTGCTTAGGTAAGGATGTCAGTGGAAAGGGGTGACAAAACAGCAAGCAAAGAAAACTTTTGCAGCAGCTCTGTGTATCAATATCTGCAGGGCAAACATATATGCATCTCACAACAAGAGAAAGGGTATTGCAACAATGAAGATATAAAAGAAGGAGACTGTGGAACAGTTTTGGCTGTAAGGCTAGCTAAAAAAGACCGTAACTTGTAAATATTACCCAAAAATAGTCTACAAGACTAAAAATAGCATGGATATAACAAGCTTTAAAAAGAGATCAGAACTGAAGCCTATAAAGATTGAAAAAGTCATGAGAGCATGCACTTCACATCTTAAAAAAGACAGAGAAATCTAAATTAAATCATACTATCTCACACTACTTAGTCTCCAGTCAACTAAGCCAAAATAAGCAGACAATTTTATTTACCATTTTTTGATTTTTTTCCTGGGATGTACAAACTGAAGGTGCTGTATGGAAGACCTCACGTGCTTCTCATATGTGGACTGTATTTCTTGCTTGCACAGGCCTTGCTCTTCTGCCAGCACTTCAGGCATGTGCTTTGGTGGCTACCTCAAAATTTGCCTGCAGGACTGAAAAGGGGAGGAACAAGAAACTGGCTGTGTCTGGAGCAGGTCAGACACCTGCCTCAAGCTTGCAGGGCTTTGCAAAGCATTTCATGTGCTACATTCTTGTGCTGATGGGTTCAGCTGCCCACCAAATAAGGCTGGTGTTCTGGTCTTCAACAAGCAGGTGCTAGGTTGCCCAGAGAGCAGCAGCTCTGGCTGTGAGTAAGGACCAGCAGCTTACATGGAGAGTTGCCTAGCAAATCTTGGTACCACCAGGCATGTAGCCAGCTGTCTGGGGGCATTTGGGACTTTAGTTTTAGACTCAGGACCCTTAGATAAGCATTTATCCTGCTCAGGTACTTTAATCTTTCATCTGATTTAACCCTCCATCCCTGCTAAGGGGTATTAAAGGCTTAATTTGGCATTTGCAATGGGACCAAGATAGAGGAAGAGCTTAAGGTAAAAGGACAAGGTAAAGCACAGGGACTGCAGCAGCAGCTGATCCTTGTCCCATCTAGGGGACAGCACAGAGCCCTGCCATTTGTGCTATGTGTTGCTGCAAGCTGGCTCAGCATGGTTTGGCCAGCCCCTGTATGAAGATGCAGTGCTCAGTCCTGGGCTGCCACGTGAGGAGCAAGCAGGCTGCTGGGGCAGCTGCAGCAGCTCCTGGGATAGTGTGGGGAGATGAAGGAAGGGAACAGCCCTTACCAAAGCCCTGCATTGTCAGACATAGCTACACAGGCAGCTGTATGTCCACAACCAGGCTGGATGCCCAATTCTTTCTCTAGCTGTAGTTCAAGGGTTAATGTCCCAGTCCACCCTACCCTAGCTCATCACCATTCTCCTGCTATCCATGACTACAATCTCAGGTTTGTCAGCATAACTGCTTGTTCATGCTTCCCTTAGCCCTCTGGAGTTGAAGGGAGCTTCGCTAACGCAAGCAATTGAAACACAAGGTCTGTCTGCATCTAGTTCATTGCTAGGAAATAGGTCAAGGAAAGCTGGCAGAGGGTGTGTGCCTGAGTGCTGGGCGAGTGGTAATCTCTTCAGTGACAAACCTGGTGTTTAAAAATTGGCTTATACACCTCTGTGGTGATTTGTCCCATGCACCCAGAAACTAAGGAAGCTGACGTTTGCTTTCCATGGCTTGCTCTGTTCAGTGCGATCTACACTGAGAGGGCAAGTAGGGTCAGAGGAACTCCAGACATGCCCAACTTTTTTCATCCCCATGCACTCCCTGAGTGCCTCTTCTCCACCTTGATAGTTCCCTACAGCTAGCATATAGGTCCTTCTGGGGACAAGCAAAGCCACACTGCCCTGTGCACACTGCCAGGGGCACAATCCTTCCCTGCTTGCAACGAGGTGGGAAATTAGAGGGGTGTAGACAGTGCTGGTGATGTGAAGAATGCATTTCTTGTGTCTCAGCAGGGCAAGAGGGCAAGGGAGTGGTGACACTGAGCTGCCTTCTTTCACCAAGGATTTTCATGCATCTAGTTCCTTGCAGCTAGGAAGAAATTGTTTTGGTGCTGCTTTAAATGCTGGGATCTTTACGGGTGGACGCTGGCAATGTAAAGGAGAGGGTTATGCTCTCCTCATACGTGTAATACATGTCCTGTAATGTAGATGGGTTTGGGGTGGAGCTTACACAAGCAACAGAATTTGCAAGTTCTCACCTCTTCCTTCCATCTCAAGCACTCTCAAACCATTATGCCGCATATTCAAACAAACCACTTCCTTGCAAGCATCTCTACTTCTATGTAACTCAGAACTGCAAAATCACTTTCTCCGGAAACCTTGGTGAGCATCAGTGTAAGAAACTCTGACAAGGGATCCAAGGACACCTGGCATTCACTTCTCTAGACAAGCAAGAAACTTATTCTCTCTAAATAAGATGATTATCAAGGGGAAGTTTGTGCCCATTCTTGTTTTTGGGGACTCTCCTTTCTCTTTGCTGCCATGACTCATAAAACTCGTTAAACCAGAGTATGCCTAGCAGGAGAACATTTAATTACATAGCATTTGCAGGGTAGTCATGGAATTTATATTTGACAGACTGATGGCAATATGGCTTTATCTACAAAGCTGTTTAGATGTCAGCATAGCAAATGCCGTCCATAAGCCTGGGCAAGCCATACCAGGCACCAAAACAACAAGGAGGAAGGTAAAATATATGCCAGGAGCTGGCTCGGGACACTGGTAGTATGCATAAACAGCCTGAAAACGTGCCTGTCATCACTGTGTCTGGGTCAACCTGTGGAAATATTATCTCTGGTAAACCAACAGCCTTGCACCGCAGAGTGACCTAGATAGGAAATACAATGCAGGGAGGGAGAAGGTGTGACTGTGTCCTGTTGTAACACATGGATCGGGTTATTTGCTGCTTCTTCTATCTGACTAGAAGAGTCTAACAGTCAATAAACCACTTTGAAACAAGTTCTGGTCTCTCCCTCCCTTCTCAGGCACTCTCACACCAACACAGCATGCAGCCAACGTACTTCAGTACTTAGCAAAATATTAAAAAAGTATTCTGAAAACCACTCTATACACTCAGCTCCCTGTGCACCACTTCAAGAGTACAGCCTTAAATGTCTTTGGGGCTGCTCAGAGGGATTACACCAACATTGGAGGGAGTCCTCCTGTGTGTGTAAACAGGTTTGTTTACATGAAGAAAACTCTTTCCACTCTGGCCTTTGAGATCGCAGGAGATAATTCAGTTGAAATAAACTACCATAGGCTAGGATGATTTTCCTCACTAGAATCAAAAAGCAGAGGGAAGCATTTGGGAGCTAATGCGTGCTATTGTTTGAAATCCCTTCCAATTTGTACATGTTTTGTCATGGTGTGCTTAAAAGCCATGCATATAACCAAGTAATTTGTCATCAGTTTGGGGTTTGTTTTTCTCTAGTAATTTAACATATTTTTTGATATATTCTAGCCCATCTAAGATCAGTTTGTTCTCATTTTTAAAACTCCACCATAAAACCTTACCATGCCAAAAGAAGCAAGTACTATCATGGCATGGAAAGTACATCTCTCTAATCTTGAAAGAAATTATATCTGGATGACATTTTCAGGAAGGCAGAAGGATGATAAACGTGTAAGGCAACGGCTTGGTGTTCCTATATTATCATTTCCATATCACTTTTATATCAAAAAATATAGATCTCTCTTAACTCTGAAGCTCTGACAGCAGGAAGGAAAACATTTAAAGATTGCTTATCAAAGGTCTTTGAGACCAAATAAAAAATTACTGTAGTCCAGTGTGTTCAATACGTAGCCTCTGTGCAGAGAAATGGATTGTTTTCATTTTTCATTCTTCTGTAGACACAATATTGTCTCTTGTCTGCCAGATTAGCTCTGTTAGGTCCAAATTCCTGTGCTTAGTCAATATTAAGTCTCTTTTTTTAGATTTTCAGGTTTTTTTCCAAAAAATTATCAAACAGGTAATGGAGTATTTCTCTTTCAAATGTATAGTAACCAAGATTTTGATATTACCACGAGGCTGAGCTATTACCAGCCAGAGCGAATTTTTCCTTTTTCAATTCTGTTTTTAAAGTTATTTCTTTTGAAAATAATACATGAAGCTTGACACCAACAAAATTTTTGTCCCACAGATAAAACTGCAGAAAAAACTGCAGATAAATCTTGAAAAATACACTGTAACTAAATTTTGGAAGACAACAATTTTTAATCTGCTGTCACAAGGAAAGGACCTACATTAATGAAAATGTTAGGACAGATTTTTCTAGCGTCTATAGCAGTCAGCTGGTTTCTTCTATATTTACTTTTTTTTTTTCCAAACATTTTGCTCTTGGGACTTACTCCAGAGTTATATTTGTGATTACTCTGTCCCATATTTCTACATAGTAAACTGCAGTAATTCTTATAGCACTAGTTGCTGTTTTCCCTGACCCCAATGAAACCATTTCTCCATGTGTTCTGGAGAGTAAATGATCTCCTCTTTGGGAGTCTTTCTTGAATGACTGAGGGAATATCAGGTGTCTTTGTCATTTGCAGCTGATGTTCACTGTGGATGCATTTTCCACTCTGCCAGCAGTAGTTTATGTGTAGGATCTTAGGGAATTTCTCCCTGCATATATTTTTTTTTTGAAAAGTCCTCCATCTTAACTATTCTTTTCTCAACCTGTCGGCAGACCTGATCTCACATTCAAAGATATCCAGTTCCTTTTCCTGCTCCCACCACCCCACTTTGTAACTCTCTTTCCACTCACTCTATCGGAGCTCAGCACTCCCTCACAGAACAGCATTGCAAAACCTCCTCGGGGATGAAGCCCTCCTCTATTTATAGACACTGAGACTAGATGAAAGTTTCCAGAGAGCTTTCTGGAAGGGGTCCCATCTAGCTGCTCTGAAGGCTTACGAAGGAAAACAAGCTTGCTACCTTGCTTCGTAGTTTTGCCCTGTATATAGCATTCACTAAACCTTCGCAGTAAAGTACGTAGTGCACCAGGCAAGCAATTTGATGTTATACATTGGCATTTATGAACCTTTGAAGAAGTTTTCTTCCTGACATACCTTGTCCATATCTAGATTACAGATGAATAAATCAGAGGCTTGAGGTAGGTTCTATAATGTGAACCAGCAAACTGATCTTTATTCTAGGTCTGTGATGCAGTGCCATCTTAAGATAACAGAGAGGGAGAACTGTTTTCAGCTTTGTCCCACAGTTTTTTCTTAAAAGACTCAGTGTCCTGAGGCTAATATTTTTAAATCCAAAATAAGGTTCCATTAGCAAATGCACTGCTGAGTGTTGCTCCGCAAAGATATGATTCCGCATTTCTTTCACTAATGTGACGGATGAAATATGGAGTATTTCTTAAAATAGGGGAGAGATGGTCATCCTAGCTAAAATAAGGTAACAGCCAGGCTGGGTATGCAGAGCAGGTATATCCACAAACGCACGAGCCCTTGTGTGCATATGACCTAGCCATGTTTGGCCTCTCACTTTGATAAGTTACTGTTTATTCAAAAAAAAAAAAAAGCAAGCCCTTAACTGCTTTTGCCCACAGCGCATAGCTTTTATTGGAGGATATGTTTGCACAAGGGAGGAGTGTTACCACCCACTCAAATTTCAACAACACGTACCATTTAGTAAATAGGTGAGGACAGAGTCTCTATCTATGCTCTGCCTGTCCCCTCCAGTCAAAACTCTATCTCTATGGCAGAGTGGGGAAATTGTAATCTGAGGAACCCTTTTAGGAACCTGGCTTTTAATGAAAGCTCCTGAACTTGGCCCTAGCATTACACCCCGCCTGAAGTTAACATGCCCCCCCCCAACCAAACAAACAACAACAAAAAATCCTGGTGTACAACAAAAAAAAGAAAGAATAATACCAAGGAGAAAATGTAAGCCTAATAGAACAGTAAGGAAGAAAGTGAAATCTACCTCCTGACAAGATAAGCATTATCACCTTCCATTGCATTGTGGCTGGCTGAAGAATGTGTTAATTGCTTGCTGACCTGTTTTTTACTTCTTCATAAAAATGAAAAGCTATTTCTTCTAGTACCAATAAATGTCACCTTATTTCTAGGTCACTAATTAGCTAGCTGGGTGAGCAAGGAACAGGTTCAGGGGTAGCAATTCTGACAGTGACAAACCAATGGAGCACGATAGCAAGACTCACACACAACTCAGCCCTAATTACAGCTCTGTAGCACGTACACTCACTCCAAGAGCAAATCAAAGATGTTAATAATTCATGTTCAGCTGTATGCTTGCACTAACTCCTGTGAAGTTTAATTTTCTGGGACCTCATATTCAGGTACTGCTTTTTAAAACTCTCCAGCCTACAATTCTGGTACTAAGTTTTACTGGATTCATTAACAGCATTGTGCTATCTGAATGTCCACTGAAGGAGATGAAATTAATACTGTTGATTTATATCATGCAGGGAGAAGACAATTTTTTATACTAATATAAGAATATAAATTATTGTATATCCACTGCTGACATTCCTGGTTTAGTAAGTATCTGTCCTTGATTCAAGTTAGGTTGCTTGGGAAGTGCTTTAAAATATGCTGAAATAGCTCACTCTGGTATTAGATCAAGAGCGCATGAGAGCATTGTGCTTGCCAGCATATGAAACAAGAAGACACAGAACGCTATCATGAATGAGCATTAATATTACCATTTTTAAAGCACATTTGTTCAGTTCTAAAATCCCAAGAAATATTTTGATCAACAGACTACTAAATCTTTAAAATATCCCCACTCTACAAGATGTGAGTCTCTGGCATGCTGTTCACAAAACCAAGATCCTAAAATACCTCTCCCTGCATCCTTAGATAGCACAATCAGCTGATGTTAGTAGTCCTGGTACAGAATATCCTGCACTATGGATCTGCCAGTTTTCTCAATACATTTTTAAAAGGAAAAGCTTCTCTCTGTTAGAGAGAAGGTAGAAATGGTACAAATTGTATAAGGGTGAAGTTGACATGACTGAGTCAGCTTACTATTCTGACTTGGGTGGTCTTATTTTCTCTTTCTGACTCCTGGTCTTGCTGGTCCACACCCTCTCTTGCACCACATCAAAACCACTGAGTAAGCCGATCCAACTTGTTAATAAACAGAAAACTATTCTCTTGAACTGACTCACCAAAGGGCTCGACAAGTGTGGTGCTAAGGAGCATGCTGCTGGAGGGAGCAGAGCCACCCCTTTTGGCAGGCAGCAACTCAACATTGTGACTTAAATGCACCAGAACTGAAGAAAACACTGCAGGAGACATTGCATCCTGACATGCATCAGAGAGGTGCGTGGGAATCCATAGGCACAGACCTGGCAAAAAGGGGAATGGAGAGTTCAGGAAAACACAGTGCTGAGCTGTACTGAGTCCATCTAGATTGTGGTGGCTCTTCACAATGCTTGTGTACGTGTGCGTGTCTCTAGCCAGCCCTGGCAAACGTGAGCTCTTCAGGACAGATGTGCTATCGTGACAGTTTAACAAAACATGAGCTATAATATTGTATCCTCATTGTTCAAGAAAAGGGGGAGGACACTACTGTTCACTTGGAAAACAAACAAAAATGAAGTCTTGCCCCATTCTTCTCAAAAAATTGCTTCATCAAAAAAAAAAAATCAAACCTCTAAATCTTATTGAGGTGTAACACCTAGTCAATCTTATCAACTCAAAACCTCCCTATTATCTTTTCCTTCCTTTCTTAAATTACTGAGACAGGTTTCTCTTTTCAGATGAGCAAATGTTAGAAGCTCGCTGTTTTCTTAGAATCTCTCTTACTGGTACAACTGCCTCAATAAGAAAAAGAATTTAGAGAGAGATCAGAAATTGTGCTTGGCAGCTTTAGAAAGGAAAAATAAACTGTATCTTTGCCCAAAGATAAAATGTCCAGTCTTTCAACTAATACATGTTTATGGCTGCAGGAACAGTTTTTGAGTTCCTCTCTTAAGATCCAAGTAATAGTTTCTAGCGAATCAGGAAACAAAAAGCAGAGACTATAACTCATTAAAGAGCAGGATATATTGCAATGCATGAGCTAAGGCGCTTCCCTAACCAAGGGACACAGAGCAAACTGTCCTCCTTGCCCACACCCCAGGGCATCCTTGTTGTCTTTTTCTGAATACAAGGCCGGGCACTGGCAGAAGAGAGAACTACGTGCCTGGCAGCTGAAAGACAAGGAAAGAAAATATGATGTGCAATAAATCAGGTACACAGAAAATAATCGTGGCAGGACACATCATCTTAACACCGCTCGGCATTGTTTCCACCTTGATGATCTTGCAGCATGTCACAATGCTGAATCATGACAACACAGGGGCAGGAAGCACATATCAGATACAAAGTGGAAAGGCCATGTTATGGTTGAGGCCCTATGGTGCACTGGAGTGGCTTTCTTTACATTGGAGTCCCTTCTGCTCACACTCAAGACTTGTCTGCACCAAAATAAAGAAAAGATTCCAGAGCAGTTCAGATAAATTTGACCTACACACAGATAAATCAGGAACCCTTTTTTTTCCAAACCTGCTCATCACTGCATCAGTCTGTGGATTACAAATAGTGTCTAAAAATGTTCTCTAAAAGTAACTTTCTGTTCCTAACTGGACTTTAGGCACCCTGAGGGCCTGCTGCCTTGGTCAAGTTAGAGGAAAAAAATGTACATAATTTTCAGTCTTTAGCAAGATAAGGAGTTCTTTTCTAACCAAAGCCAGAAATACTCCCTCTGGAGAAACCACATGAACAATGTGGAAAAAGCTTTTGAACTTTCCATGGTACAAAGTTTAAAATGAGGACAAAACTGGAATGAGTCAGTCTTGAGCATTTTCTAAGCTCTGCTGCTGCAATTCCATTGCTTTACAGATACAGACATCTGGAAGCAGCATTTTCAGTAAAAAAAAAAAAAAAAGGACATTGTCTTGTACTTCCCTTGTGTAATTAATTTTTCTTTAAAGACAGATCAAATTATTAAAGCAGCCCAGTATTTTAAACTGCATAAATCTCTCTGGATCAACCAATCCTAGCTGTATTTTTAGTGTAATAAAAAGGCTGTGTTTCCAGAGAAGCAAATACATATAATTTCAGACAGATTCAGGGACTGAAAAACAATTGTAATTGAAGAGCCTGGAGGAATCCTGCAATATTAAACACAATATTAAATGCAACTTTACACAGAGTAATTGAGAAAACTTCTCCATATAATTTAGCCCAACCCTTATAATCTCAGATTATAATGAAAGACTTTTCCTTTAAACATTACACCATTATGATATTCAGTGATAAACAACCAAATTATTCTATTACTTTAATTTCAGCAGAAACTTTTACAGAAACTCTGCCATGGCATCAACAAGCTCTAAGTGGGATAGGAGGTAGTCCAGGGTACTGTGGATTATTTTCAGAGCTCTGAGCCTGATTCTCCGTTGTCCCAAGGGCTGTATGCCACTTCATACCGCAACAGAATATCCACCTCTTGGTGTATCAGACAGCTAAAGCCTGGATCTTGAAAACTCCCGAAGCCCCTTGGGTTGTGCTGGCAACAGAGTGGGACCCTAAAGTTGCAGAATGAAACCCAGTGTGCTTCTCTGTACTGGCCAGCACCAGCACAAGCAGTCAAAACCCCTGCACCTTTCTGATCAACTCTAACTGGTGACCCTTTCCTTGCTTTGCAGAAACAAAGGTGGGATCTGGGAGACAAATCACTCTAACCTTTTGAGTATCTCAGGGAAAGAGCATGCTTTCAGCGAAGGAGCACTTGCATAGCCTTGTGGATGTACTTTGTACTATTTGTCCTGATTAGGAAGTGAGTTTAAGAGAGACTCCAACTCAAACGAACAGTTCTATAGTTTTATTCGGAAAAGCTGCAAACCTGTTACAGTTCATGTGCTAGTAGGAAAAGCAAGCTTCAAGAATTCCACTGTTGAGATCACTGAATAATGGTCTAAGTGGAATAAGAGCAGTCAGGCTGAAAGCCATGATGGAGTGGTCTAGGGAGGAGACAGCAAGCTACAGGCCCCCATGTCCTAAATATTAATCGTGACACTGAGGTGAGCAGACAGCTGTCTGACAGGTGCCTTACACTAGCACCAACTTCAGGAGCATCCACGTAGCTTCCAAGTGGTCTCCTGGTAGCAGTGAAAAAACTTAGCCTGGAGTGCTAGGGACTTTTGACAGCAGGAGTATCTGAAGATGAGATTTATTTTTTTTAAAAAAAAAAATCCTGCCTTTCCAAGTTGATTTTGTTCTGTGAATCAAACTTCTCTAATCTTGTTATTCTGCATTCCCCCCCTCTTCCTGGGCTTCAAACATTCTTTTTTGGTTGCTTATTCAACCTTACCACTGTAGTACTCAAAATACATAAAGTATGGTATAAACGAAACTATTATTACAACTTAATGAAAACAGGGAAGTTATTCATTGATGAACTCCCTTTTTTTTTTTTTCTAATAAACATATCCGATCCATATCTAAGTGGTGACAAAAAAACTATGACCTTGCATTAAGTTTATCCCACAATATCCTCCTCATGGCTGGTACATTATTTTAAAGACTTTTCAGCTGCATTTGCTGCAAAGCAATACGTCTCATCATTACCTAGTAACCAGCCAAATTTTTTTCCAGCATCCACAGACAAGAGATTAGCTATCTTGGAAATGCCATGCTTAGGGAACAAATGAAGGGTAACCTGCAGAAAAGAAGGAGGAGGAAGTTCCTCTCCCCTCAGTTTTGCCAACCATCAGAGTGGTCATTTTGCTTTGTATACCATATGTTCCTTTTCATCGTGTTTTGTCCTTGTGCTGTCTTTTAAGGAACAAGCTCTTGGGCAATGAATAGAGTCTTTATACACTTGGAGAACATTTCTAGCATGTCGTGATATAAATATTCATTGTCTTCTACAATTTCCTTACCACCAGCACTCTTTTCTGCAGGTTTGTCACTGGACAACAACCTTCATTAAATTGTTTTGTGCTGCTGTTAAGGTGATGTAACCACAAAATATGGCAAATGCTTCATATACCTGAAGATGGATTTTGTTGAACTTTGTATTTCTGTTGACCACAGTGGGTAACCGTGTGTCAAGACAATCTGAAGTAGCTCAGCACATTAGCAAACGTAAAGATTAAGACCTTTAATTGTATTGCAAAAAGACATGTGGGGAAGAGAGGGAAAGAACAAAAGACTTTTGAAGTCAAATTAACCCACAAATTAATAACTATCATTAGGTTTTAGCCAGACATCATACTTCTACCTTGGTTCTTTTCTTATTTTTTTCATAGTTGGACTATTGAGTTTTGAGTCTGTGACTTTCATCTCCACTATGTTTGCTGAAGGAGTATGCAACAAATAAAAAAGTCTTTTAACTCTTTCTGGCAGAACATCATTGTTTGCATTTCTGAAGTTTTTAAAAATAACAGCCTTGACACTCTTCTCATTTAGCCTGGTTTAACAATGTTGCAAGTACACGGAATTTATTTGCATTAGTCTCTGTTTAAAGCAAGCCAGAGGAATGTCTAGCCTAGTATTTCTGACATACCTCATATTCCTTCAGTTAAAGAACAGCTCTTATCAAGCCTAGATTAAAATTTCATCCAATTTATTCTCTGGATTTAAAACTCATTTTTAAACCACTTTCTTCTGCCTCTGCTGCTTTATTTTCCTCCCTTCAAGAGCAACGAACAAAGAAATTACTAATCTGCAACACTATGTTTTATTATCTCCCAGCATTTCCAGTTCATTTGGCTTTTTTTTTTTAATCAGCCTTGTAGCTTGCTGATCACATTCACCTTGAAATCTCATCCTTTTGGCTTTCATGACCTCGTCCTCTCAGTACTCCTTTTGTCTTTCTAATAATTCACGCTGGTTTTCCTTCTCATTTTCTGTGTATGTATCACAGGCATTTGTAGCCTTGGCACTCTCTGTTTCTCCTTTTACAACCTTCACGTAGCACATGCGGAGTCTGCAAGTCGTGTTGCTATGTCAGCTAACTTTAAGTTCAGTTGTATATAGAGAGATAAGAACCAAAACATTTTAATTGCGTACATAAAATTATCTCCCTATAATACATCAGTCTTAAGCCTCACAACAGCCTGTTGAGGAGCAAAAGTATTTCTATTCCTCTTCTACAGTGGCAAAGAAAACCTGATTTATCCAAAAGCACTGTCTGTGGCAGCCTATGGGTTACCAACCAGAGGGTTATTTTTGCCCTCCTCCAGATATGGATATTGGTTCATGTATTTAACAATTCTTGGACTGTAGATTGGATTTACTTAACCTGTAGGTAGTGCGCACCCGCTGCAGGTGCTACTTCTCACCAGCCGAGCCCATGGAGCAAATAACAGGAAGGTGGGCAGGAGATCCCCAGCCCAGGAAGACTCCTTACTCCAGCTTACCATGAGTCTCCAAGGCACCCAACACCATGGTGGGCTGCATTGCAGAAAATTATAGAAAACACTCAACTTTCCTAACATCTACTAAATGCAAGGAAGCAGAACCATGGGTAAGCCTGATCCACCAGAGCTTACATATCACCTCAGAGGAGTCTAAATCCTCATGTGGCTTCTGACAGCCAATGTGATTGTGTTGAGACTTACACTCCTCCACCAACGCTGCTCTGCCAAAACAGCTTCCTTTTTCCTGCCAGGGCCCCTGCCAAGTTGGTCATGGTGCTGGGCTGAACTCCTCATTTCGTCTTCTCCTTCTTTCTGCATTTTGCCTTTTTTTTCCCTTAACCAGCCCAACTCCAGCCTTTGTTAGCGCTTAGTTAGGCAGGACACAAGGCACATGCTGTTTGAGGGAGCCAGTGCACGTCCTGCTCTGGCAGCAGGAATATTTGGGGGCTTACAGGAGTGACACAACCTGCCCCCCCACTGTGACCAGGTGCCACCGCCCTCCCTGTCACTCGGGGCCACAGAGACCAGCTCCCATGTCAGCACCCCGCACCTCTTCCACTAAACCCACAAACTTCAACCATGTGAAAGTTTAACAAGGGCAAGTGTCA
>VWPV01022457.1:0-39327 GCA_013389885.1 Geococcyx californianus | reverse complement strand
AAGAGGAGGAAGGATGGAAGGGGGGGGAGAGAGGCAGAGAGGGAAGGGGATGGAAGAGGAAGATGGGGGAAAAGAGGCAGAAGAGGAGCGCAAGGTGGGGGAACTGGAAGCAGAGGCAGAGCGGGAAACAGGGAGGAAAAGGCAGTAGCAATCTTTTAGGAGGCAGCGGGAGCAGAGGCAGCGAGGATGGAGAGAGATCCGGCCCACGTTGACAAGAGAAAAATACGGAGGAAGGGGAAAGGGGGAGGGCGGAGAAGCTGTGGCCGAAAGTGCAAACAACTTGGCTTTGCGGCCTGAAGCCACAAGGCAGCTGATTTACAGAGCATCATTCTTGGCAACTACCCCTGCAGCCTCAAACCTTGCTTCCCCCCTCCCCCCCCATCTCAGACTTTTCCTCTCGCCAGATAAATAGTTGCACATCCCTGCCTCCTCCTCCCTCCCACCTCTCTCCGCTCAGCCTTTCCCGCCCCCCCCACCTCCTTTCCCAGCCTTTGAGGGATGGAACCCGACACAATGCCGGTATTGAGCCGCCCGCAGCGTGAATACGCGGCCTGTCCTCCCCGCAGCTGAGCCCCGAGCCCGCTGCCCACCCGGGAACGCTCCCACAGCTCCCGCACCCATCGCCGGCACCAGCGAGAGCAAAGGAGCTGAAAGCAGAGAGGCAGCAACCCGCACTTTCAGCACAGGCTGGGGGACAACGTGACCGAGAGCAGCTCTGGGGAGAAGGACTGGGGGTGCTGGGGGGTGAGAAGCTCGACGTGAGCTGGCAACACGCTGAAGTGTGGCCAGCGGGGTGAGGGAGGGGATTCTCCCCCCTCTGCTGAGACCCCACCTGGGGTGCTGTGTCCAGTTCTGGAATCCCCAACATAAGGACATGGAACTGTTGGAACGGGTCCGGAGAAGGGTGACGAGGATGCTCGGAGGGCTGGAGCCCCTCTGCTGTGAGGACAGGCTGGGAGAGTTGGGGTTGCTCAACGTGGAGAAGAGAAGGCTCCTCAGAGACCTTATAGTCCCCTCCAGTACCTGACGGGGCTACAGGAAAGCTGGGGAGAGACTTTTTACAAGGGGAAGGAGTGACAGGACAAGGGGCAATGGCTTTAGACTGGAAGGGGAAGATTAAGATCAGACATTAGGAAGAAATCCTTCACGCTGAGGGTGGTGAGGCCCTGGCACAGGGTGCCCAGGGAAGCTGTGGCTGCCCCCTCCCTGGAGATATTCAAGGTCTTGAGCAGCCTGGGCTGGTGGGAGGTGTCCCTGCCCATGGCAGGGGGGTGGAACTGGATGGGCTTTGAGGTCCTTCCAACCCCAACCATTCTATGATTCCACGAAGAAGCCACGTGTTTACTGCTGGTGCCTGCCTGCCACCCCTGCGGCAGCCCGCTCTCCTCTGCTTGCAGGAGGGACACAGTGAGGTGCTCCTGGGGGTGTTTCACTAGCGTTAACGCTTCTGGGGCCAAAGCATGCGGCTGGGAGGGGGGGAAGCAAAGAGGGAAGAGGTGGCTTGATGGGCGTGCAGAGAAGCAGATGCAAGAAAAGCCAAGGGGAACTCTGCTGCGAGCCAGTGTCCTGCACTTCACAAAGTTGCTGTGTGCATATGCAGGAAGGGGAAAAACAGGCCTTGTATGCTGCCTGCTTCACTTCTGCTCCTGGATCACAGAATCCTAAGGTTGGAAGAGACCTCCAAGATCATTGAGTCCAACCGTGCCCGTCTCCCCACTAAACCCTGTCCCTAAGGTACTCAGCCACCCGGCTTTTAAACCCCTCCAGGGTTGGCGACTCCACCCCCTCCCTGGAGCCTTAAAAAGGGATACAGTGGACCCAAAGTGGAGAGACCTAAGGAATGGCTCTGTGCCATAGGAACGGCCACATGGGATCAGATCAAAGGTCTCTCTAACCCCACGTCCCGTCTCCGAGCGCAGCCTAAAGCAAACGCCCATGGCAGAGCACAAGCACAAGGCGAGCGTGCAGCGGTGCTGCCCCAGAGCACTTCTCTCGTTTTCCATGATTTGTGGGCTGAGGCACGTCCCCAGCCAGTGGCACTGTCTTTGTAGTTAATGGCCCTCCATTGATTTTGTCCTTCAAGGAATGCGTCCAGTTGGCTTTCAGAACCCTTAGAAAGCGGCCCTTGCAGCCTTGGTATGGCAAGAGCACGCTGTCTGTGAGTACTTAAACAATCCCTGCATGTGTTAAGAGCCCACAAATTAAGGGCTAAGGTCATGACACCACTGCTCCAGTGCCGTGCACGCAGCGCAGAAGAGATGCCTGCTTTGTGTTCAAGCCAAGAAGTGAGCCAATTCGGACATTTCCCTTGCCGTTGACGTGACACCAGAGAAGGGGAGCAACAAGGAGGATTATTAGTGGTTAATCCACACACTACTCCCATGCTAGTGCAGAGAGATATTTCACTGGGCAAGGGTATTGCTCTGAAGAAGACCGTGCTGCTAATAGCCACCACTCTAGGGCAATAGACA
This sequence comes from Geococcyx californianus, assembly GCA_013389885.1. NCBI lineage: Eukaryota > Metazoa > Chordata > Aves > Cuculiformes > Neomorphidae > Geococcyx > Geococcyx californianus. Next base: position 36,856 of record VWPV01022457.1, on the reverse strand, counting down.
CCGTAAGAGACACAGAGATGTCCTCAGGCTGCTGGCATCCCAGGGGACAGGCATCACCAAGAGGAAACCTCTGCACTCTTGCAGTTTGAGTACAGCTAAAAAACTCAGTTCCATATAAAGTTACTAATGAGAGAAAAGCACCTCTCTTGCAAGTTAGAGCATTTCACGGATACTTTTTACAAAGGTCTCCCATATATTTTTCATCTACATTTAATAAGAGCTATTGTACGTTAATTAAATGTCAGTGGAGTAAGGAAAACATATTTGTCAAAGATTAACTATTATGCAATGCAAGGAGCATCTGCCACCCAACTGCTGAAGCTCACTAAATATTTCCTTATCTCAGAGTATTTACTTAGGAGGCAATAACTATCCAGTTAAATCTAAATTTAATGCTTAGTTAAATATAGTTCATGGAAAGTGGCACCAATATTTTTTGTACAGGGAACGCCAGAGGGGGTTTCAGGGAGGGAAAAGGAAGGAATCCTGTCTCCAGACTCTGCTGACATCCTGACTCGAGGTGGGACTCCTTACAAAGTGGGGCACATCCTACCAGACTCGGAGGCCCCTCTCTACTGAGATGGAAGTACTCATCTTCCTACGTATTTATACAGTCCTCTTTAGAACCCTATTTAATAATAATAATAATAATCATAATAAACAGAGAGATGAGGAAGAAATTCCCTCGAGGGTGTCGTAAACCTTGGGAACAGTAAACCAAACCCAGAAGCTAGAGCTGATAGGTCTTATTTGCTTTTAGAAGAACACAGAAGCAAAGGGAAGGGGTTGGCTGGGTATAAAAGGCGAAACAAGCAGGAATCACACAAATGCTAGGAGAGCGCCACACGAGTAAAATAAATAATGTTATTTTTGTATGTGTTCCCAGAAGATATAACTCTCTGGACCCATCTCCCCCTGCTGGAAGCAGATAACAGAACAGCAGGGTCTGCTTTCCAACTTTCCTACCTGCTGAAAACTTGAGGAAATATTCAGGTAAACAGTCAAGAGCATGGACACCACAAATCCATCTGCCGTATTTTAATGCCATTTACCAATGCTCCCAGTAGGTGCAGGACAGGCAGGGCCAGCTTTACTGACCAAATTTTGTCACAATGCAGTTCCAGAACGGATGGGGCAGCAGAAGCTCAGCACTACAGGTACCACATCACCCTCCTCCAGCACTTACACCCTGTTCAAAGGGAATATGGCCTAGAGCAACACCCTTTGATGAGCGCAGGCTGTACAGCACCGCCAAAGACACGAGAGAAACGCTTGGGTGACAGGTTTAGGAAGGTGTTTGGTTTTCCACGCTAGGTGGGCAGGATGGCTGTGTGTGGAAGCTGGAAAGAAAACAACAGGACAAGGAGACACAGCCCAGCTAGCCTTACTCTCCCTGGCTTTGAGGGAAATGAGCTGAAGATACCCCAATGTTGGCATCTAAGAGAGGAGGTCCCTAGATTTTAGATCTTGTGAAGAGAGGGGGTCGGGTCTTTAGATTTAGATTTTGGAGTCTCCAGACTTAGACTTTTAGACTTTAAGAAGCAGTTTAAAAAGCAGAATTGCTGAAGTAACCATTTCTGGAGAAGCCAGATATCTTTTAACAAAAGGGCTCTGTCCAGAACCGATGAAGTTAGTGACCAGCTCTGAGAAGGGAGTGCAGAATACATCGTTAGCAGGAAATAAGGAAGAACCAAAGTGCAGAATGCATCTTTAACAGAAGATAAGGAAGAACCAAGGCCTAAAAACTGGTCAGCCCTGGAATGCAGAAGTGGCAAAGGACCAAAGCACGGCTGAGCATGAGCAAAGCGGAAAGGTAAAAAGTTCAACCCTGAAGATGACTACTTAACTTCATCCTCATGACCACCAAAGACCACCAACAGAGGACTCTTCGCAAGCGCGACTGGGAGGAGCCCTAATTATAATATGAAGCAGGGCCAGGTGATACATACGTACAGGCGGATTTGGCAATCACATGAATACGTACTATTTGATTGCATATAAACCGGGACCAGTAGGTGGTAAGCGCGCACGTCTTTGGAGGAACGATCCTCCGTGCCCCCAGCGCTGCATTAAAACCTATCTTTCTTTATAACTTCATAAGTTGTAAAGTTTCCACTCCGTGTGGCAAAAGGAGAGACCCTCCGTGCTGGCCCTGGATTAGGCAGCCTCCCCTGAGATGTGCAGTGGCGAGATGCTCCGGGACTGGTATTCCGGTCACCTCTGTGCCTGTGTGGCAGCCCAGTTTTACAGATACTCAGGGAATGACACTGTGATAGCCTGAAGTGCCATCTGCTTTTCATGGAGAGCCAACAGACACTGAAAATATAGACTCTGGCCACAAATAGGGATGGGGTGGGGTTTTTTTTTTTTGCATTTGGGGTGGCTAAAAGCAAAGAGCAATCCATGGAAACTTCATGCAATGCCAACTGCAGCAGCCATCTGGATGATGTGGATGGCTGCCCTCTAGGAGCCGAAACGAGGCTCATGAGCTCACACCACAAACAGCCACAAAAATGGCAACTGTTGGCATTTGACTTTCATTCACCACCAACCGCACCAAAAGCGGCGACTTGTTCCCAAATAGCGCTGGAACCGGGGAACAGGCATTTCTGAAAAAACACAAGGAGAACTGCTTACACGCCCTATCACGACCAACAGGATTGTTTTAAAGAGACTGTGTAACGCTGTGCCAGCAGCGTCCAAGCACCGAGGGACTTGATTCAGGGCACGTGCGATGATGAGTGAAAACGTATGATGTTTTGTGAGCTATAACGTGTTTAGTCAAGATACACTGCTGTAGGCAGCAGCACAGCCCGCTCAACGCTTCTCAGCCACGCAGAGAAAACACTATTTTGTTGCATTGGCAAAGGAGTTACGGAGAAGAGCAGCAAAGAGCCAAAAGGGGACACGGAGGGGAGAAGATTAAGGGACTGTTGCAGGGGAGTGGTGATCTTTCCTTTCCCTCTTCCTTTCTGTAACTGCAGCTCCCACGTGCACATGCTTCTACCCTGCTGGGTAAGGGCAACATCCCACAGCAATTTACTGAGCAGCTACGTTTCACTCTCCTTTGGTTCCTGGGATACAGGGAGCCACAGGAGTAGAAGAGAGGGAGGAGAAGCAAGGCTAGGAGAGAGGTAGAAAGACCTTTGAATGCAGCACGTGCTTTAAATGGTAAATATCCTTCTCCTTAGACTCCGGGAAGGCATTCTGATAGGACATACTCTGTCCATTCCTTCAGCTACATCTGCCTGATAAAGTGGCCTCCACCTATTTGAGGCCAGAGTCTTCCGGAAAGACAAGTCAAATAATTTCCATGAGACAACTGAAAAGAAAGTCTGCTAAGGACAGCACGTTGTCTACCACACTTGATCCTGCGCTGACTGGAACATCAGTACCATTTCTTCACATCCCAAAGGCACTTACAGAGAACGTGTTATGGGAAAAATCCTGCAGTTTGAGAAAAATATGTGTATGCTGGCTGTAATACTAGGAGTAACTGCTCCTGCGCTTACGACAGACATGGATTTTATGACTATCTTGCAAGTCGATAAATTAAACTGGCTTTTGATGCTGAAAATCAGAGCCAGCGTAGCCCTAAGACTCCCATGCAGACATATAATGCAACAAGACCAAGCTTCCTCCTAAATAAGGACCTTGTTGGGTGATAGCATTTACTGCGTTGAGAACACTCAGACAGGTCTGAACTGTGGATGGTAACATCACGCACAACACATCTTTCTCAGCGCGGTCACTGAGCTTTAACACAGCTTCCTCCTGCACAAGAACAATAGCTGATTGTCACCAATTTGTAAAGTCTTTACTATACAGTCTCTCCAGTTTCACAATTGACCACCTTGGTGTGGACAATTTAGAGGCTAAGGGCCAGGTTCTTGATTGATGTAAGCTGACAATATCACCACCACTGTTGAAATAGCTGTGCTGATTTCCACCAGATAAACAGGAGGCCTTCAGTTTGAAGTTTCAAACTTGAGTTTCAGGGAAGGGGTGGAGTCGTCATCCCTGGAGGGGTTTAAAAGCCAGGTGGCTGAGTTCCTTAGGGACAGGGTTTAGTGGGGAGACGGGCACGGTTGGACTCGGTGCTCTTGAGGGCTCTTCCAACCTTAGGATTCTATGAGTTCATCTGTTCCTGTGCTGTGTGGGCAGAAACCTGTGTTATCACCTGTGAAAGGGAAACCTTGTTTGACTGAATAAAGAGAACTTGTGTCCAGACTTCCCAGGAAGTGTCACCTTCAGTTTAAGACAAAACGGGAAGCTTGGGCTGGAAGAAAACAGCAGCCCAAAGATGTCATTTTTTTTCCCTGCAGGATATGACCAAGTGGAGTTAAAGAATTAGCACAGCCATTGGTTTGTGGCCTTAATTACTCCTTGCTACCAACAGCAAGTGCTTGTAGAACTACAAAGTTATCAGCAACAGGTCCTTCCTACTTGAGAGGAACAAGAAAGAGAGAATGCTTCCCTTTTAGCTAAAACAAAGCCTTACAAATGTGACAGGAATAAAAGTAATCAGTAGTATCGGGATGTGGTGCTGCCTTTTCCCTGAAAGATCGCGTATCGTTAGTGACTTCCTTACTGACACCTCAAACCGGGCTCTGCAGCCACTGTTTGTCAGAGGGTGTCAAGTCACCTTGAAATCACAGGAGGCCACGCTCCTCAGCGACTGCTACTGCATGGCAGGGAGCCAAGCTGCCTGCCCCCTCCCAGCTGAGTCAGCAGCCCCGGTTGAAAACTCTGTGACCTGTTCTCTCAAGGAAGGCAGTCTCATGGCATCGGAAGCGGGGAAAGACCTGATCCCAGTTCTGATGTTTCTCATGGGGATGAGGTATTAGGTTGACCTGTATTTTCCAGATGTGGCTGTGGGAGTTAGGCACGCAAATTGAGACAAGCAGCCCATACCTCCCCACTGAGGACAGCCTCAAGATCTCTTTTCTTTCTGTATTTGGGTGTGAAATCATTGCTTCACCAACAGCAAGTTGGGTTGAGTCAGGCAGAGCCAGGGTTCAACCCTAGAGGTCTTCAAACAATTCCCTTCCCGTAGGAAGGCAGTAGCTCTAGCTGCTTCAGACTTAGTATCTCCCAACGCTGGTGAATATTTACAGCCCTCAGAACAAGTAATTAGGATTGACTTCAAAGAAGGAGGCTATAATAGTTAACAGTCCCTCCCAACACACAAGCAGAGAGATGACCCAGAGGTTGGGAAATTCTAGGAGGACTTGGGAGATATCCAGTCCCAATTTCCTCAGTGAATTTGGGTAAATCACTTAATGAAGCATTCACAAAAGCATAAAAAGCTAATCTCCCTAGCTTCCCTGTGCCCTCAGAGAGATAATCTTCTCCTGAGGGCACTTCAGAGCAGATGCCTAATTTAACTGTTTTAAAATTGTCCTGCCTCTCAGGGCGTGTCAAAATTTCCAGTTATAATGCGGAGATCCTAACATACCTTTAGGTTCCAAAAGTATTCAAAGGATGAAGGGTCAAAGACCGCGAGGTGGTCTGACACTGCCATACAGAAAGCCCCAGCAAGTCACCATCTAGAGAAAACGTCAAGCGTGATGTGTTTCTAACGTGCTCATTAACAGGCTCCCAGACGACTGATTGGCAGTTTTGAGGGACGCTAGAATTGCTGCAGACAGGAATCCTATACAAGAGAGAGGTGGTCAAACCTGTTCTGCTGAGCCTTACTGTATATTCAACGACCTGCTCTGATGTGGAGTTCTCAACAATGCTAATGGATGACAATAATCATTCTGACAGTGAGGATTTGGGAGAGAGCTCTCCCAAGTCAGCCTGAAGTGATACATGCTACACGCTCATCATCACCAGAGAATTAATTTTGTTGTGAAGAATAGAACGCGACGGGGCTGTTGTGCTGTGCATTTTCTTGTCCATTACAGAAGCTCCTGCATTGCTTTTATGAAACTTAAACTGAGGCCTTCAGCGAGACAAGAAAGACTCCCAAGATTTGTGATGCTATCAGAAGACCAGGCACTGTCAGAAAGCCTCACGTGCAACAAGCTGAAAGAGAAATGCGTACGCAGAAATTTGCAGAAGGGCCCCTTTGAAACTATGACCTGCCTGAATTCACACTGCTGAAAACACTTCCAATTATTTCACCGCATTCAGGTCTGAAAACAAGGAAAACTCATCTTTAACATGTCCACATTCTCAAGATGACAAGCCAGGAGAACTGTCCCCCAGCCACAGGCTCAGTTTGTACCGTTCTTACAGGCTACAGGTCAGGGAAGTCTCTGCATCAGAGTTTCAAGCTGGCGCCCGCCTACTCTTTTAACACATACTTTAAAATATTTCAGCTTCTCTTTCCCCCTTTCCCATACAGCTTCTCTCTCCTTTCTCCCATCTTCTCACCCTGGTATTTTCAAGTTTCTGTCCAATTTCCTAGGTCGTTCCCATGCCCCGTTTTTGCCAGGCCTGGTCACATTTATACTTTTTCAAGCTAGGAGGGACTTCTGGGATCGTCCTGTCCAGCTGCCCACCTCCAGCCAGAGAAACTCACCCGCTGCTTCTGGCAGGAAGCCACGACTAGGGCTGAGCTGAAGCGCTTGGTTAAAGAAAGGCTCTCGGGTTTGGTTTAAGCAGCCCCAACTGCAGAGATCTACCCTATGTCAGTGGGTTTAATGATTCATCCCCACCCCACGTTAAGAATTTTTCATGCTGTTTTAAGCTCGAACGTTACTTCCTTTATCACCCAGCCACCAAATTGAATCTCGGTTTTGTCCATTCAGATTAAATCATCCTCTATTGTTAGATACATCTCCTTGAAAAATATGTTTTATCCGTTTGAGTCTCACTTTGTACCGCTTTTGCTTCCAGTCCAACCCATCAGCTCTATGGTCTGTGGGCTTCACTGCTTGTAGCGGCGGCAGAACCCTGTCTGACAGTCACCCTGCTTCAGTTTCACCCCGACTCACACTTAAATTAACTCGGATAACGCAAAAGAAACCCGAGCGCGGCCCTAAGTGCAACCTGCTCAGACAAAGCAATGCCTATCAGACAAAGCAATAACTTTTAAAACCAGGAATTCTTCTCTAAAACGCCTGCTTACAACATTGCTGACGCTGGGCTGGATGAGTGATGCACACATCTGGAAACAGCTGCCTAAAGCAGAGCTCGGGGGGTGTTTATAAAAGCTCCCAGGCGAGAGTGAGAATTGGCAGGTGTTCTCCTGGAGGGGTGTTAAAATCTCTGTGGAAACTTGACCTGTCTGAGCCAGGCTCAGGCCCCGAAGTGCCAGCAAACACACCCCTTCTACTGATAATTTTCTCAGCTTCAGCAGCCTGTTAGATCCAGGAGCTGGAGGGTCTCTACGAAATAAAGAGCCGGCAACCCAATGGAATGGAAGCATTGCTTCCTGTGGAACTCCTGGGAATTTGTGCACAGCCCTGGTCTTCAGCAACACTTCATCACCTTCCTAATTTATACAACACCCCAGTATTTTTTTTTTTATAATGTAATGAGCCCACTAGCTTCTTCTTGCAGGCAAAGATCAGCGAGTGACAAAGGACAGGCTGGTCAGAGCACCCTGGCAGCTGAACAAAGGCAGGGGATGTGAAAAAACCACTTTGGTTGGATCAGACCTGGAGCAGGGGAACAAAAAAGAATCCCAAAGAAAGCCTTTGATAATGAGATAAAACTCCGAGCAGGACACTTCCATACTTGATTACTTGCCCTCTGACGTAGGAATGGACTGGAAGTTGAACCCCAGATAAGTGGCTTATAGCACTTGAGGGTGAGGCCACCTCAAGTGTCCTCAGGGAACATCTGTCACTGATTACTTTTTAGTCAAAGTCATTGTCCGCAAGACCTTTTGGCTCTACTCTTTCTGTCTGCAAGGAATCATGTTGTGCTTGCCAGGCACAAGCGGCAACGCAGGGGTCGGGGGCTGAATTTGTGAAACGGAGGCGTTTGAGTCACTTGGGCCTCTGCCTCTAAGCTTTTGGTAGGAAACCCACTTTCTCATACAGTCACGAGAAAGAACAGCAACAATGGTTTACCAGAGCCGCTTTTCGGCTGGTGAGTGTACAGCACGAGGCAGCTGGCAGGAAAGCTTTTTATAGGCTTGGGATGATAAAATACTGCTGCCAAATCAGGGAGCTACCTGCCTGCCCATGTAAGCCTTTGCAACCTACTGATTTGATGAAGGTCTGAGGAAGGAGCTGCCTAAAACTCATAGAATTTCCCCATTCGAATTGTCTGTCAGTGTTTGAGATGTCAAAGGCAATCTTACAGGCAGAGGCTCCTTGGATAAATCCTAGCTCGGATATAATCAAGTAGAGCTTTGCCACTGACTTCAGTGGGCACCTCTTGAGTCTGCCTCTTGCCCTCAATTCTCTGTAAATTCCTCTTGGCTGAAGGAGGAGTGCAACACAAAGAAGAAAGCGAACGTGGAAAATAAGGTATACCTTCAAATTCTCATCCATTTAACTGAATTACAACAGGTTTCCAGCAAGCTCATTGCTCATCAAAGTGAGGAACAAACAGTGAATCTGATTGGCCTCGGACAGACTCAGCATAAGCAAATTAAGTGCAAATTTCTCCTTCTCCCAGCTTTGTCACGACACCCCTGTTCTGTCCATCAACGTGCCCTGCTATTCTTGCCCGCTCTCCCATCTGCTGATGTAGTTAACTCCTGAAAAGAAGCTGCTGCTATTGCCCATGAATTCTTAATGTAGCAAGGAAAAGGCTGCAGGAAGAAGAATATTTGGTGGCATTTACTCCCTATGATCAAAGCCATTTCGTGTCTCTTGTGTGATATTATTAGACCATAATATGAAGTGAAAGCAGTGTTCAGGCTAAGGTCCCTATTCAAGAAACACTTTCTGCAGAGGACAATGCAGGAACCGATGCCAGCAGGAGGCCCATATTCTTACAGCATTTCTCTACCCATGTGCATCTGCAGGGAATTACAGGACAGAGAGAGCCAAGCCGGTCCAGACCCCTTTTATGACAAGCACGGTGTTCAACGGGACAACTCCACTCCCCTCTAAATGCTTCCTAACACCCAAAAGCACTCGCATGGTCAGCAGCAAGAGACCCAACTCTAAAGAGGTAACGTGGCCGCAGAAAGAGCTGTATTTTATGTCTCTGTTGTCTCTGGTATTTTTTAAATAAGACACCCAGGGGATGACAGGAAAAAACCTATGTACCAAAAGCAAAAGTTGGCTGCTAGCAGGAGTAGGGTACAGCTAGCCTTGGCCCCTCGTGTTCCCAAACACAGCAATTAACCTCTGTACTGACTGCGTGCTTGGGACATACCCAGCGACCACATGAGAGACAGCAATCATAGAATGGGTTGGGTTGGAAGAGACCTTAAAGCCCACTCAGTTCCACCTCCCCTGTCATGGGCAGGGACACCTCCCACCAGCTCAGGATGCTCAAGGCCCCATCCAACCTGGCCTTGAACACCTCCAGGGAGGGGGTATGCCCTGTCTTTGTCCTGTCACTAGCTGAGACAGTCCTCCGGTGAGAGAGGAAAGACGAAGACCTTACGGGAAGGTCTGTTAAGCACCTAGTGATGAGAAAAGGAATTTTTAGCTAGCAGGAAAGAGGATACTGGGGTTCAAACAGATTTGGCTCTCTGGAAGTCTGGATTAATTCCAGACCTTTCCCTACCTCCCCCTCTACTAAAGGACACAATGGAGTACGTACACGAATGAAAATTTTTGAAGAGCTTCTTCCTCTGACTTCAAGCAAACCGCCTGCATATCCCTGGCAAACACAGACACCTGAAAATATATACCTGGGAGATATTTGCACTAGGTGAATATGCTGTAATTACAGATTGCCTATCTAATCACCATCACTCAGTCAACAACACGACTCAAATACCAAGAAGCCAAACTGATCGAACTCCTAGCCACAAGAAAGATATCCCACGCAAATCACCCCTACTGTTGCTTGAGACGTTCTGAAACAGATCTATCCACTGCTGGTGTTTGAGGAGTTCTTCATGAAAAGCCCATGTCTTGCTCACATGATACCTCTGATGGTGCTGAGGATACATTGCTCAACTGGGATTTTCACTCATGGCTGAAAGACTCTGATATCTGTAAGCAATTCTTCCAAGTTTCTCAAGGTTCAACAAGTGGCAGGGACATCCATGCAAAAATATTTGCCCGTTGAGTCACGTTGCTGATACAAGACTCTCGGCTGCCTACCGTAAACCATCAACCAACGCATTTGCACTAATAGCACAAAAGCAAAGTCAAAGGGAATCGCAACTGAAGTTGAAGAGAAATGGAAGTATTTTGGCAACCGTAATGTCTCTAAATGATTGCTGCTAGCAGTCGTGCAGATGTTTACATGGTTAAAAGAAAGCCTCCAAATGGCCCCTGCTGTTTGTGTGTTCTCCTGAGCAGGACCTTGATGAGGGCTCTGTATTGGACAGCTCTTTGTATGGCACTGCGCAAATGAAGCACTGTTTGTTGAAGCACAGAAATACCATAAACACTCTAAATATCCAAAGGATGTGTCAAGAAATCAGCACTTTATATATAACATGTTTGTAGTCTCTCAGAGCTTTGCAATGAGAAAACTCCATGAAGTTCTGTTTATACACAGAGAAGTGGGAATGGGTTACAAGCTTAAATCTTTGGACTGAAAAGGTGGTTTGCTCTTGCTGGCACAGAGAATTACACAAAGGATTTAGGTTTCACACAGGGTAAAAACTCTCCCCACTTCACTTATGCAGCACAACAGAGCTGTGGGTGATGGACCAGGTGCTGTAAATCCACAAGGAAGGAAACTCTGGTGCGGGAGGGGTGGGGTACAGCCCTCTGTGGAAAGGGGCACACGACACCATCACGCTCCGGGTGTGCATGCGTGCGTATGAGTCAGCACGGTGAGCCTGGCACATGTGATATTCCAGCCTACTGCGATGACTGACTAGGGGAAGGATAAAGTTTTAAGCTCTGTGGGTTTTTTTGTCAGGGAATAACGCGTGCAACAAGAGAGCAGAACAAATTGGTTTGGACAGAAAGGACAAAGACCCTCACTTTCATCTGGAGATAAGTCTTCCTTATAAATTCCAGTATGCTTCTCAACAAGCTTTCTAAACATCTCCTTTCTCCCAGAGACCAGTCTTAAAACACACAGTTTGGGCAGCTTGGCCAAGGTAGAGTCAATGTCTTGATGTCTGTGGAACGTCCAACATGCCTTTACTTTACTAGATGTATCGAACTCCTAACAGAAAGATTCAAGACATCACCACTGTTGGACACGTGACTCTCAGCTCCACACCCAAGAGCTTTTACAATGTCAAGCCGGGGTCCCTTGTTTCTAGTTTCTGTAATATCTTTCCATAAAGCTGCCAAGTGTCTGGAGAGATGGATGGATGGCGTTGAGTGTACAGAAAGAAATACTTTACGATTAGAATACGATTAGCAAGCCAACAAAGCTCTAATGGCAAATCCAAAAAGGAGGCACAAGCTGCTAAACTTTGTCCAATTCCCCGAATCTAGCAGTTCAGGACAACTTTTCCCAGCAGGTTATAGCTTTCATCTTCCTCAGCCATTTTGGCAGCATGGAAGAGATTGCCAAATTCTAGCATCCCCCTGAAAGATGCAAAGCTGATTTAGTGAGTCATCTGGCAACCACAGTAACTAAATCACATTAATACTAAGTCAGAATAGAAAACTCTGGAAATTTAAGGTAAAGGAATATAAAAGTTTAAGATTAGGAAGTGTTTCAGAAAAAAAATAAACAAAGAACCCAAAGCATTCAGTAGGATTTGTAGATTCTCTCCCGTTGTCTTAGACCAGAGAGAGAAATATTTAATGCTTTCTGATTATTTCTTAACAACACTTGGAATTTAAGCAATGAGAAATAAAGAAGAAAAAGACAATGTAAAAACTATTCTTATTCCCTCACCAGACTTCCTCGAAAGGAAACAGAGGAAGTCCCCAGTAAGATTTACATTTGTGAAAAGAAAGGTGAATTTCAGTCAGGGACTGCATTTAGGATTTTAACTTGGTACAGATGTTCTTTTTTAAAAAAATTACTCTTCCTTGCCCTGTCCATAGTGGGATTTAGGAAGCACAAAGAACACAGGTTTAACTAGCTAATGTGTATTAACAGCTTAGCAGAAATAAGGCAGTATGCTTCCATGATGTATTAAAAATCAGTTAAACCTTAGGGCTACTTCTTGCTATTATGCTTAACATATGTTGAAGTCATACTGCTTTGTTTTCATTAGGCTGTTAATACAAAGACAGCTTTGCCTTAAAGCTCCCACAAGAGAGACCTAAAGGTTTAGCTATGTTGGCAAACCCATCGGAGGCTGACGTACTGCTGACGTGGCTGTAGGGCACTTCCCACCTCTTCATTCCCCCAGTAAACATTCTTGGCAATCACCTGTACTTGGCCTCCGGTAGCATCATGTTTCCTCACGCCTTCGATCAGAGCAGCACAAGTTTATAGCACGGACCTGATCTGAGATGCAAAAAAGTGGAGACTGGCAAAATTTCCATTCCTGCACGTCAGTTCTCACAGAAAAATTGGAGCCCATCCTGAAATTGCCTTGCTTTGGTTCCTGACTTCCATCTGCAGGGTGAGAAAGAAAACACTACCTGTCCCAGTACCGTTGTGAATCTGGTCTCATTTTATTTCCCTAAATGAAAGCATTTGGTAGGGTTTCCCCAAATCTGCAAGCTGCTTTTACTTGACTCAAAATACGGGTTTCGACGCCGATGCCAAAAGAAAATTTCTCGCCTCTACAATAACACTTCAAATATACCCACTGCCCCTTCAGAGTATGGACTGGTCCCCTTATATTCTTCACTTCCTTTGTGATGTTTCCCTGTGTGACTCATTGAAGAAGAAAATATATGATTCCTTCTGCCCTTTTCCTTGCTCAGGCAGGGCGGTCACCTGGCTGTCACCAGGCCACAGATCACTGAATCTCAACGTTGGAAGAGACCTCCAAGATTATTGAGTCCAACCGTACCTGTCCCCTTACTAAAGCACGTCCTTGAGAACCTCATCCACCCGGCTTTTAAACCCCTCCAGGGNCCGCCCCTCGTAGGACTTGTTCTCCAGCCCCTCCCCAGCCTCGTTGCCTTCTCTGGACGCGCTCCAGCCCCTCAGTGTCCTTCTTGGGGTGAGGGGCCCCAAACTGACCCCAGATCTAGTTGTCAGTCTCCAAAGCACTGTCACAGAGCCTAAAAGAGGCCGTCGAGGCCCTAGTGACACATTCTCTGGGTGGCTCCTCTGCTTTACAGCCGACTCACAATAGAGAACAACCAGACTTCCTCCAAGGCAGGGAAAAGAATCCTATAGTTCATCTGTTTAAAAGCCTCCTCTGCACCTCGGGAGCGGTTTTCCCTTCTCATGTCCATCGATGCCCTTTCTGTGTGGATACGTCCCACGGGGGATTGCTGTGCAGTAGGAATACCGTTAACCCACAGGTGTCATGGGTCGTTCTTGGGTTGTAGCTCAGTTCACCAGGTGCTTCGTCTTTGCTGGAGCACTGTAGGTAAACCACCCAGATCTTTTCAGGGTAGTTTTGTAGGGATGAACACACCCCTCTAGTGCAGCCATGGGGCTCCACCGACAGCACCGGGCTTGGATGAGGCAGGGATGCCCAAGGGCTGTTTGTTCCAGCACAGAGTGGCTGAAAAGAGGAGAGCAGCGAGGCTTTCAAACTACAGCTCCCAGGAGAGGCAGCGATGCTGCCAGGTAAACAAAGTTTATGTGTGAACTGTTTGAATTCAAACAGTTCAGCTGAGACTGTTTGAGTTGCCTGGAAACACAATACTTCATTTAGACCTTCCCAAAGAAAGGATAAAAAGTACTGCAGATAAATAAGAACAGCAATAATAAAAGAGGTGAAAATCACACCTTTCCCAAATTTCTTCAAACCTAATTTTCCATTTTAAATTATTGTACACAGCAAATTTTCAAGTGTCTCACCCTTGCTTAGTGGTTCCCACTGTTTTCTCCATAATATCCAGCAAATGGAGTTTTCCATCTCCTCTCTTTATTACTGTCCTAATACTAACATCCTGTACAAATTCAGGCAGAATTAAACTTCCATCAGAGAACTGTAGCAGATGATGTGTGCAGTGAAATTTTCCTTCCCCCCCCCCCCCACACTCTTTCCTTTAAAACAATTAAGAAGAAGTATCTGACTGTTTTTATGAAAACTGTGGACTAGACAACATCTTGTAAAAAACCATTTCTGGCTGAAAACTGGCAGTTGCTCCATCAGTATGACAGAATAATTAAAACCAGTATGACAATAATTAGCACTTCTATAGTTCTTTTCATCCATGGATATCAAAGCACTTCACAGAAACAAGAGCAGCTACCTCAATTTTTAAAGCTGAGCTCGGAAAAAACCAAAACAGAGTTTTTTCCTAGTGGAAAATTCCCACAACTTCATCACCGGTTTTCATCCTAAATTAGAATCAAGAGTTGAAACATTTTTTAAAAATTTCCAAAATGAAGAGTGCTTAAAAAAAGTACCGAGGCTGATGAGACAATTTTAGCGTTTTCAATGGAAACAAAGTGCTTTGCCATTCTGAATTTAGTGCAGTTTGGTTTGAGTCTCTCAATACGTCGCGTCTGCCTCTGGGAAGGGAATGCCTCCTGGGAGCTGTAGTTCAGGTTTCCCCATTGAACTTGGTAACTCTGTCTCCATCCTCCCCTAAGGCTGGGGCTCTTTGTCCCACTGTTCTGCAGGAAAACATCATCAAACACTCCCTCCTGCCTCCCCCGAGCTCGTGAAGGAGAAACACTGACTGCAGCAAGGAGGGCTGCACAGTTCAGCAAGGGAGTAAAGATAAAACCCAACAGCCCCGACACAGTTTCGTGCTTTAGGAGCCAGCCCAGCTCTCCTACTCTGAGTCAGTAGGGCATCCTACAGGAAATATGACTTCTTGGGTTACTGCTCTTTTGGGATGAGTTCTTTCAGGTCAAGCCTACGTCCAGGGAGCTGAAGGAGCAAGTTGCTGCTGCTGCTGCTTCCTTGGGTTTACGCCTGCAAGTAATATGGTCATCACGTCCACTTGTTTACAGCTCACAGATTTGTTCTTTCAAGGACCTGCCTGTCTACAGTCGGTGGGGAAGAAGCGTACAAGTCATGATTGCTGCTTACAGATGTCTCGCCTCAAACCAAAGCTGCTAACGTAACCTGACAGAAGCTTGCGATGGGCGACGTCTCCAGATGCTCGCTGGTAGGCATCCTTCTCGGTACGTTGCGTAGTTCTAATACTGGCAGCAGCACAGGACTCCTCTCTGATCCCACGTCAGGTACCACAAAGAGCTTCTTCTCCAGTGAGGTTGGACCAGAGGGAGCTGGAACAAGCTGCTGCTTTTCTAGGAAAGCTTTTACTGCATTTCCAGAACCAGCCTGAATGTTTCAAAGCTTCAGTTACGCTCCAGGCACACGTACGCTGGGGCAATTTCTCTTCATGGTCCCAACTACTGGGATGCTGAAAGATCTTTGTTGACAATCAAACAAGGCTGAGCTGATTAAACTCTTTTGTTTTCTCTGACTGTTCCTTTAAAAATTTCAGCGCAACAAACTGTGGGAAACTGCAGGTTCATGAGGGGAAAATCAAGGGAATCAACGCTGCTACCAAATTAGCTAACGTTACTAAAACCAAAGTAGATGTTTGTGGTCACAGAGCACGAGGCAAGCGATCGGCATCAGGCTCAGCCTGTTATTGACAACTACACCTACAAGCCAGTTCACCCTTTAAGCTTGACCTGGTAAAACAATTCTCACCCTGGGGAAAATCAGGTCCACCTTTACAAACACATCTTTTAACTGCATTTTAGTGCACCTTAAGATCTGGTTTGTTTGGGGTTTTTTTACCCAGATGCTTCAAATACTGTGTTTGGCTATAAAACCTGACATACATCACAGTACCTCACCCTGATACTTCCATTACCCTCTTACACAGATGCAAAATCTACATCAGTCGGTATTAACGCAACACTCAAGCTACATTTGTAGCACAGCTCAACCTCATTTAGTGCTATCATCCAAAACCAAAGCCAGAAAACCATTAAAGCATTGGGGGGTGTGTGTGTATATATACATTAAAAACAATTACCTACTGTCTAAAGATAGTTTTCTGTGTAAAAGTCTATTTCATAACAGGCCTCTCAAGCTTATATTTCCCTAGTTGTGTATTTGCATAACTAATAAACAGGACTCTCTCTTGATTTTCTGTCACCTCAAACACTGATAGCTGCAAAGGAACAGAAAAGCAAGTAAACTTCTCTGATGACTTGGGACAGTCCAACGTTCCTCAGTTGGAGGACAAAGTCCTCAGTCAACTACATAAGTAGGGGAGGAGTGTTGCACTTTAAGGCTGCATGCCCTGTAAAAAAGCACCTATCAAAAGTAATTTGAACATCTCCTTAATTTCTAGATTTAAGCAGCGCACGATGCCAGGCTCAGACCTTTAATTCTCAGTTAAGAGACGGGGAACAAATCCTGACGCACCGAACCATCTTTTAGTTTGCAAAAGATAATCTCCATTCCTCTGTCAAACCATAAATAATGTACTGGGACAGTGTCACCTTGTGGTTGCTTGCTGACATAGCGTCCAACTGAGGGGATACTCTCTCTACCTAAACCCCTCGCCCCCCCCAAAGCCTTCGTTCAGAAATATCAACCTTAAATTCCCTTGGAGTAAAACAGGACCTCCATGATCTTCCCAGCGCGTATCCTTCGTGCACACTCTAGCAGCTTCTGCATCAACGCATCCTAAATCCCTCGCAGGGTTACAAAGGCATTGAACACCTGAGCCAACTCCACGGCTTGCGCCGGCTATAAACGTCCGGGAGGCAGAGATGGGTGAGGAAGAAAGCTGCTAAGTTCATAAATAGGAGCTGTAAGGCGGAGCAATAAAATTTCACTTGTCCCTCTGCGGATCTCCTGCCTTGCAAAGGTGAATTCCAAGAAGTGGCACAGCTTCTTGCTCTTAGCACTCCAGCCCGACAGAGAAAGCAGATTTTAAAAACTCTGCTTTGCAGAAAGAGGAATAAAAATACAGCCCTAATTCAAAGTTAGTACTAAGCAAGGAAATTCAGACACCAAACTGTGCTCTTAATGGAGAACTAATGGATGTTAATTAACCACCAATTGACAAAGAACATATTTACTGTAGTTTAACAGCTCCGCAAATAGTCACAAACTCATTTACACATGTTTAAACCTTAATAAATACATTTGCAGTCATTGGCCGCTTAAGTTGATGTTCAAACTGTCCCCTATAGTAAATCTAAAGGGATACATTTGGTTGTAAAAGTTATTGCACATTAATTAAACATTAGCTCATTGCAGAAAACCAAATAAGTTGATGGTAAATGACCTCTTCCATCAATACTGGTTTATTACACAGCTATTAAAAAGCAGTATGCAAAAATGAAGAAAAACCACCATGCCAAAGAGCTTCCTCTCTGCAAACTTATTTCAGTCAGTCCTGCGAGCCTTGCATTTGATTCCTTTCCTGGCTTTACCTGTTTGGACAGTATTATTTTCCCTTCTGTTAGGACATTTGCTGTGCACTCCAAACTGCACAAGAACCTTCTCTGCAGCTTTCACTGCGATCCTGCAGCGCTCCTCCCCTTCCCATCCCATTCCTCAGGTCGCTTCTTAACTGGATGCGTATAACTACTCTGAAAGCACTCATTTCCCAAAGGTCTGCGATAAGGGTTAAACCCTCAGTTATGTCAAATGCTTGAAGATGGCCTCACAGAAAATTCTAGACTTCGACAACAGAAATACGCCTCCTTTTCACATATTTCTTATAGGAATACACAGCATAAAGCCAAGTCAAATTGTTTTTATCCTAGGTTGCTCCATTCTCCAATGCTGTTGCAGAATCCTCCAGCGGAGGGAGCTTAAAATAACTAAAAAAAAAAGCTTTACTTTCCAGAGAAAGACTGACTTAATTAAGTCATCATTTTGTACTTTATACCAAAAAAAAAAGAAAAATAACTCAGGAAAGGAGAAAATGAAATAATCGCATTCATCAAATGGGAAAAGTCCAGCTCAAATGGTGAAGAAGTATTTTCAGACTTGGAGAGAATACAAATAGCGAGAAATAGAAAACACAAATTAAATTAAGAATCATAAAACTTTCTTTGTTCGCACAGCTCCGGCAACACTGTCTGGGGCCAATTTATTACCTAGCTCGACAACAAATAAGTTCACATGATTCCCACGTTGAAATAACCTTTACTCATTTCACAATAAAACTACCATAGGGGTCTGGTGAGCAAAGATGAATTATGGCTCCCTGTCAGAAATAATGATGATAATCCTTTCCACTCCCACATCATCTGGGGTTTATAACCACCTCTGCAGACAATCCAGCAATCTCAAACACGCGATGGAACATAACAAAAGGGTATCATCAGCAAATCCACGGATAAAGAAACTGAGGCACGACCCTGGACACAACGCGACTGATTGCAGCGGGGTTCTTCCGTTTTACACGTTGCTGTCGTCATCTCAGCAGATGGACTGCAGCAACACTCAGGCGCTGTGATTACGGGCCAAGGTCCTCCCGTGCCAACTGCTACACAAAAACTGAAAGAGCCGAACCAAAAGGAAATGCCCTGTTCCAGAGTTTGCAATGGAGACCGAGAGCGCATCCCTTTATATTTGATGTGGTCGTTGTGCCTGGAGAACACGGATCCGTTACTGTCTGGCGTAACACACACAGATTTGAGAACTTGATGGCTTGGGCAGTATTTCTCTGAAGTTGAAGGTGTGTGTTGCCTTCTAGTGACTGAACCTAAGAGCACACAGGCTGAGGTACCTCCTCCAAGCTGAGCCATTTCCCCTTCAGCTTAAGAGAGTGAGACCCATAGTGGTAGAAACAACAGAACACAGCAAAAGCCTATTTTTAAGCCCTTGTGTGCATGTGTGTGGAGGGCTTTGAGTCTGGTACTGTCTTTGCATCATATAATCCTGACTAGTCCACACCAAGTGGTGTAGTTGTAGGTGTTTGGTCATAGGTTGGACTCGATGATCTCAAAGGTCTTTTCCAACCTTATGATACTGTGATACCAAGTTCGCTCCAGGCAGCCACAGGCTTGGCAGTGAAACTCATGCGACTCTAACCTCGCCCAACCGTAGCCCTATCCCACATCCAAGCTTTCCTGCTGAGCCATAACATTAATAACAAGAAGGAAGCAGAACAATAGCAATGCATCCAGGAAAGTGATAGCTCTGCATCTGGTGTACTTTGAAGGCACCAGGCTGTTGTGCCTTCCCGAGGCACAGCTCAGATGGAATCTGTCAGCCAAAGGCATCCCAGTCAGTTATGCCAAGATGACTTTTTCTTCTCACCCACAGGCAGCTGTGAAGTCCCTCTCTTTACCCAGATGTTCTCGCATACCCCAGCGCAAAAAAATAAGTGTCTGTCAAAACTGTCCATACTTCCTCCCAGGGAAACAGTAGCCAGGGGCAAGGTGTGCGCGGGGTTCCTTCTCAGAATCTGCAGCTTCATTAAAGTAACTGGCGTCGGGGCTCGATTTTGGAAACTCTCTGCCGAAGTGGCTGATGGGGCAACTAATGCTGCGGAGTCAGAGCCAGAAACTGCAGAGCAGGCTCTTGACTGTGGTCTCTGGCAAGATTTACGCAATGAAATGACATTATGGCTTTGCCATACATTACATGCAAATCAGACGAGGCTGGCAGCCACGCAACTGGCACGGCACAGCAGCAATCGTCCTTACAAGATGTAGAAGGCAAGGCTATCCATCCTCAATCCGGCACAGGGGTGGGAAAGGCAAGGACATGGCTCCTGCTGAGCAACCGCTTGCCTTCTTTCCCTCTGAGCCATCTGATGGAGAGGAAGAGCCTTCCCGATGCCCAGTCCCTGGTGTTCCTATCTATTTTTTGCAGCTTTGCTAGAAGGTGTGATTTTTTTTTTTTCTTGTGTCTATCCCAAATTCCCTTCAAACGCTTGCTGTTTTCTATCCCGCCTCCTCCCCAGGCGTTCTTGCCTTGGTGCCGGAGAGTGGAAGGATGCGCGCAACGAAACGTGTGCCTGCAGGTGCTGAGCGCTGATAGATGCAGACAGCTGGCCAGCCAGGACTTCACCTGCTTTGCTGCTGCTGAACTGGAGTTCCTCTACATTAATTGCTTTTAATATCTTCTCCCACTTAGGCAACGATCTCTTCCTCTTTAACCTTTTGAATTTTCCCTGAACTGTTTAGTCTACAGAATCTACAGTAAAACTCCCCAAGACCTTTCCGTGCCATCTGATGATGGAGGACAGATGTTTTAAACCCCAGCCCCCGGTTTTCAAAGTGATGATTATGAGTCACTTGGGGCAATGTTAATGAAAAGAGTTTTTATCCTTGCTGTAATTTATTGCTCTTCTAGTGTTCCTGAGATGGCAGGCAGTCCAGTTTCTGTCAGAGATAAACTAAGGCAAAAATACACAGAAACTACGTCACAGCACTTGCTACTAGATTATAACAGATTCACCCAAAGCCAACTGGCATCTCGGCGTCATCAATGAGGCAACAGGTCTTGTATTCCTTGTTCATGTCCTGTATTCACACTACTGTTAGACCAGGCCAGGAAACGTGGAAGAGCGTCTCTTCCAAACAAAGCAGGTAAGTGGTGTTAATAAAGGACTTAAAGGTGAGTATTGTGGGTTTGATACTTTCAAATGCTCAGCCTGCTACCCAGCAAAAGGGTCCCAACACATCGTTCTTCACATCACAACGTAACTCATGAATGGTGCCACAGGTTGATCACAGCAAGACGCTATCACAGAATGGGACTCAAGTTTGCCATTTGTAAGACAACTCAACGACCTTTCAGACTCCCTGCTCCCCACAAGACACCACTGAAGAGTCTCAAGGCAGAGAGAAGACAGGATGCAGCAGAAAGCAGTTTGAAAACAACTCTTATCTCGGGTATTCAACATGAACTTTACTATGCATCCTGGATTAATTCACCTCATCTGTTGAATCTGATACAGCTACACATTTTTTTTCCAACTGATTGTACTGTTGCTGACTACAGTAGAAAGCAATGTCCTAGTCCAAACCCGTTTTTGTCTTCAAAGAACCTCTGGATGAAGTCTAGCTCGTTGCTATCGCAAACAATTCCATCACAGAGATTTTCAAAACCTCTGACGGGTTGCGAACTGGAGGACTGAGAGCAGCTAACGGAAACAAATCCTGCTCTTTTCTCATGTCAATAGGTGCACTTCTGGTGGAACAGTCAAGAGAATAGGTAGTTTGGGATAATATTCACCAGAAACAGCTCGTGTAGCAGTACTGATTCTTGCCTCTGTCCCACTCTGCTCTTCCCAACCCCTATTTCTAACCTGAGGGATATCTCTGTACAGTTCCAACAGGGGCAGTGGTCACCAGACGAAACAGAAACCCCACAAACCTACAACCCCGCCCCCCCCAATACCACACAAATCCACACAACAAAGAAACAAACGAGCTAAATTTTTCAGATGATCTCCTGCACTTCCAATAATGTTTGTGCCCAGATGTGTGTGGAAGGAAAACAGCCCCCAACAGGGGGCAACAATCAAAGTAAGATTAAGTCAAGAGCTACACTGCAGTAGTCACAGTGATAGGCTGGAAGGCCCTTATCCCATCGGAGGGAAGGGGTTATTAGATGGAGGAGTAAGAAAAGGGGCACTTCAGCTTTCCAGACAGCAGGTTGTTAGACAGGGCCATGGCAGATGTGATGTGCTGGAGTCATACAAAATTCAGAGACTATTATATTGATATGTGACAGATGTTATGGAAGCACGGAATATTCAAAGACCAATGCATTAACTTCATAAATATTAAATGCAACCTTACGGTAGCGATTATATGCTTGGCTCTACAGGTAAAGTTCTCTGCACATCCTAAGACACCCTGCAGGGGACTTCATGCAAACCTTCCCCTGAAGAGAAAAAAACCCCCACCAACAGAAGTAAAGAAGTCATTTAACTTTTGACCTATATAAAGGGAACCAAAAACCCTAAAGCCATGAAACAATACGAACTCCTGGGCTGACTCAAACACATCTGACTTGAATTACCTGCTAGAATAACTTTTGGGACACAATCTCTATCTGCACCGTGGAACCTGAGAATATCCATAAGATCCATGGAGCGTGGCTGAGTTGTGACAAGACACCCATGGTACCATTTTGCTTTCCTCTGTTTGTTTTACTCTTTTGGTTTTTCAATGCAAAGAAAAGGCAGGCAACAGGGCAGAGAAGACCCATGGTATGCGTGGGACAAGCGAAGGGCCACAGAATGCACGTGCTCTGAAATATAAGTTAGAATTTCACAACTTGCGGAGATTTATTTTAAGGTAGTGAGCAGATAACGATGGAGAAGACAGTATGGAACGGCTGCACGGCATCAGATTGGAGTAGCTTTTGGTGGCAGTCAAGGTCTTGTCAAGAGCTAAAAAATCAGTCCCACCGGCAGCACCTGGGTCAGCCTTGGGGCCTCCCCTCCAATTATCAGCCATGACTGAGCCTATAGATCCGATGTGGTTTCAAGCAGGGATGGGCACGTGGCGTAGAAAATACTCTGCAAGACTCAAGCCTACTCCCAGCCTCCCCGTCTGCCACACGTTGCGCTGGCAGCTCAGTCACCACTTCCAAGTGTTATCATTTCCACAGGCTGCTGTTTTCCAACTGACCTCCCCCTGACTCCAAGTGCCGCGCCAGACACCCATGCAAACAAGAGCTTTGTCAGTCACACAGACCCTACCTTCCTTATTGCCCATTTCACACTATTAATTACATACCCACATCAGCTAAAGAGATGTAATTGTAGCCGAGTTCCTCCTCCGATCCAGATTCCCCTGAAGTTCATTAACATTTGTACTGTAACTACTGTTGAGCTTGCCGCATTTCCAGTCAAGATTTCGTACCAAATGAGGTTACCGGCTAATGACTCAATAGTGAACACAGTAATTTATATATGGAAATTAAAGATTAAACCTTAATCTTAATTAAATCTCAGAAAAGTTCAGTAAAGCTGCCCAAATTATAAAAAAAAATAAAAAGATGTATTGATTATTTGAGAAATGGAAATCGCATTTAATAAATACAGGAGTGAGCCATTAAGGGAATGGGGAGACCAGGAAAAGCACTAACTGGTGATTAAAAGAAGATAAATATTTATTAAATGTTGCTGTGATTTATTAAGCCGTGTTGGGCTAAACAAATGTAATTTGATATCTGAATCATATCTCATTCTGATACAGCCTTCATTAAATCTGAAGTCTTGGCTTTAAATGGATATCATATGTTCCCTTCAGCTCTTAATCTCTTTGAAATATCAGTTTGATGCCGTGGAAGACATCGAAAGTCACAGAGACTGAAGTCTCCTGTGTATCAATGAGGTTGTTTTGCACTACAGGTGAGTAGTCAACTCCTCACGCCTCGGTGCTTTCTTACCCAGGACCTGTTGCAACCTTGCTTTGGTCTCTTGGTCACAAGGCAACGTACAGATTTTAAACCCCTTCTGTCAAAAGGCCAGATGGAGAGAGCACAGCTTCAAATTCCAATCAGTCCTTCTGCAGTAAGCGCACAGTTCCGAGGCAGAACATTCTCTGCTCTTAAAGCAGGAAAGCCAACGGTCAGGCCGATGCAGCTGCTCTGCAGCAGAACATCAGCAGGGGTCAAGTGCCAGAACATCTACCCCCTCGTCCATCCCTGGTGATTAGTCTAGAACCAAAGAACTCCTTTGATGCAGCTTTCGAGCTGAGATGTTAATCACGCAGAGGCTGAGAAATTCATTCTTCCAAGGTTCACAAAGCGACCTTATCTCAGGCCCCTTGCAGAAGAAGCTGAGGGTCTGGTAGAGCGTGACGCTCCATGCACATGAGGTGTTAGAATACGAATATTTCTGGAGGTTAGACACTAAGTTGTCTCTGTGTTAAATGCATTCTCATGCTCGCTTTTCTGCCTCTACTTGGAAGAGGAGCTTCTTGTTGAAAATTACTGGCATAAATGAATCGCTGCTGATAATTAAATTTGCACAGGGTTAAAATTAAGTTACAGTGTTCTTTCCCAGCGCTACAGGTCGGAGTTATAGACTGCTGGTCAGAACCATTGCCTGTTTCACAGTGAATCTAAAGAAAGGTTGTATGGGCAAGTAGCACGTGACTTCTGCAAGTTGGCTCAAATCTGAATGTTGCAAGAACTCCTAACTGCTTCCTTCCCAATGGCCTTGCTCCCCTGTCCCTCCAAAAAAAAGAGAAAAGAGAGGAAGAAAGGATGCGAACTCCCTACAAATTGGAGAGGGGAAGAGATAATCACATACTATTCCTTTTGTCTTTGTGGGAAACGAGGAACAAAATCAGACTGAGCCGAGTTACGCAATCAATCATTCTGAAACACGAGTTCCACCTCTCTCATCTCTGGTATCTTCTTTTCTGCAGTCAGGTGAATGCAGAGGAGTGCAGCACTGGGACAGAAGGGAGCAGTGAGTGCCAAAGCCACTTCAGGTCTGAGAGGAGTTGACGTGTTGAAGGTAAAACCCAATCATTTATTTTGGAAGCGGTTCTTACTCTACTGAGACAGGTACCCTTGGTGGAAGCCAGGGTCCAGCTTCAAGGGCCAAGGGGATTCATTAAGCCAGATTAAATATCTCATTTTTTTTAAAGAGCAGCTGTGAGAGATGCCTTTGCATTGTATGCAGCTTTCCCATAGGAATTTCATGATAGCAAACTCCTGGCACTTCCTCTCCCTTGCACAAGCAGGAGGCAATCTAGCACAAAGTCATTATTTTCAATGTGTTCAGCCAGAAAAAGAGGCATGACTTCAAAATCCTCACTACTAACACAGCCAAGAAGATTCTTCTTCTGGAACTCATTTTTGGGTTGAAAACATGAGCAAAACTCCAAGCTCCTGTAGCAATTGTCTCTGAAAGTTTTAAGCTACTGAAGATAGCGAGTTTGGAACCGTAACTACAGTAAACACAGCAAATGAATAAGAGTCTCCTGGCAAGAATAAACCAGAATTGCAGAGGCTGATGTTGCCAGTGAAAAGAACAGGAAGGTAACCAAGTGAAGAAACAGCATGAGGAGGATTATCCCTATTTGGAAGCAATCCATTCCAGCAATAAATTAAGGCAAAGATCTTTGCATCAGAAAACAGCAGGGCAACCTATTAAGCTAAAGGACAATCTGCTTTTTCTGTCACCTTTGAGCACTGATGGAACAGCGAGAGAAACAAACATAAGAGAGATTGCAACACACGTTATGTCCATAGCAGTAACGGTCGACTGGAAGTTAGAGAGACGGTGACATTCTTTCCCTGCAGGTTCCTAGTGCAAGCACCTCATCTTCGGTGACAACATTGCTCATGGTCATAAAGATGGACTCACAGAAGAGGGCTTGGGGTGGAAGAACAATGATAGTTTCTATTTTATGTCAAAAACACAGTGGCTCTCGTGCCAGCTGCTTGGGTGGGTTGGGATTAGGTTAAATACTCGGCGAGATCGGCGAAGCATTTTGCAGAGCAGTACGAGAGGAGAGTGGTAAAAGAGAAAGAAATGAACCTCTGTACGCATTTAGCTCAAAGCGGTTTCTGGGGCCGCCAGTTGGGCGGCACACGACAGTTGGGCGCGTGATGGCGTTTTGCAGAGCCACATTTACTGCAGGGAAGCAGCATCCACAATAAAGGGATTTCTGAGGGGCAAACACAGACTGCTTCACTGGGATTTCCATTACAGAGAAGTGTTCCTTAAAATGAATACATTGTACAGAACACAAAGAATACAGTTGAAAGAAGAGCACTATTAATACTAATCTTCAATGTCTATCAGCCACATGCATTATGTTTTCAAAAAAGAGATATTATTTAGAATTTGGATGGTGTTCACCTACCCGTTCAGGTAGCTGCTCCAGCTACCAACAAGACTTCTTGTAACACCTCTTACTCCCTTTCTAAACAACAGCCTGGCTGGAGCGCTTTCATCTTCATCTCCACCACCAGCTGCTCTTCTCATCCAAAGGCCCCCAAAGCTGCCCTGATGAAACTCGGAGCTCACACCCCCCCCTGCTCTCTCAGTCCTAAGCTTTCACTAAGAAGAAGAGGTACCAAATCCCCCCAAACCATGCATGCTCCGCTTGGAGATCAGCGCGGACAACCTTTACACGACAGACACTCGGGCGCGTCCAGCTTCCTCCGGTTCCCACTGTGGTGGTAAAAAAGTCTGTTTTTTTTACAAGCTCAAATTAGGCTGACAAACACAAACGGACCGTGAAAAGGGCAGAGTGTCAAGAAAGGTTTCTTTCTTCTGAAACAACACTGACGAAACAAGTCAGGTATCTCTTTGCTGCAGTGCCGTCTGAAGCAGGCTCTCCGTTACACAGTGTTACGACCGCTTCTCTCAGCTCACTTTGAAGTCCAGCTGGCAGTAGAAAGGAGTTCCAGACATTTTGCTGGTAGCCCCTTCTCCTGTCGATAAAGGGAACCCAGACCAGGCTGGTGCTCTGCTGACCAAGCCAAAACACTTTGATAGCCTGTACTGTGTTGCCCACAGAAACGATTCCCAAAGGGAGATGCTGGCACCAGGGAGTAAGTCATGCATGATCCCTGTTATCAGGCCCACCATGGAATATTTCTACTAATGATAAAATATTATTGCTGCGTTTCTCAGGCACTTGGTCTTTATCTGTCTACCCATGACAGGCTATGGAGAGCCAACGCAAGCAGGGACCGAGTGAGGAAGAAGGAGCAGGGAAATTGAAAGCAAGCCAGCAGGAGCAGCAGCAAGGAACCATCGTGCACCAACCCAAGCTCCTGCACCACCTGACACCTCATCCAAGGGACTGGCAGGGACTGAGCGTAACATGTAGAAAAATAAGGTGTTGGACTGCAGCTTAGCCTGGGGAAGAGAAGGAAAAGGGTTTCCACTAGTGTTTGTTTTATTGTCTCCTTTCTGTGTTTCTCCATACACAAACCACTAATTAAAAGGTGTGAACTTGCAACAAAGGAAATGCAGTTAAATTTCCCCAGTTGAAACTCGGGAAACTGTCCTGCCTGTGAGAGCAGAGGTAAGGGAAAGCATTTCCCTTGAGTGTGTTAAAAGAGCCCAAGTGATAAAATAGTTTGGAAGGACAAGGTGCACATCACGAAACACTTTAGGAAGAATTACAGAGCAGTATCTGTCATTTTTTCCACGTTTGACCCACGCAGATATGGTAGAGCCCTCACGGTGCGTTTCCCCTACGTCCTCTTCTGCTTTATAAGACAATAGCCATGCTGTGACTCTGAAGATCAAATTTTCAATATTGTTACTTTTCCCTCCAGACTCATAAAATTATCATCCCAGTTTTTAATAATCTACTGACTTGAAGTTTTGTGTCATGTCACTCTTCAAGTGATTCCCCTGGGAAGACAACAAACTTGGCCTCTTAGAATCACTCAGAACTACTGAGCCACAATGAGCACCACTGGTTGGAAAAACACCTTTTGGAAAAACTCTATAAAAATGCCAGCTTGTAGAAATCAACATGTCCTGCAGGCATGGGTCAATCCCAAAGCTTTGGAATGCATCGCACTCAATTACCTCAGAAATTTTCCTAGAAATTCATTTCCCATCATCTGGTTTTTCTTGCCTTTCCAAACTTCCATCCTGACTTGCAACTGATTTTTAATTTTATTAAAAAAATCCAAACCAAAACAAACCACAGTGAGTGCTGGGATTTTTCTAGAAGAGAAAAAGAGGACGCCAAGCAGGTACAATACTACCATCCAGAGTGCCTAAAACAGGAGCCAGTACTCCTTATTGTGCATTCAAGAAACCGGCTGCCACAAACAACATTTGCTTGAGCCTGATAAACCGCTTCTCCAGTCCACGCGCTGCTGCTATGTGTGTTCAGTTTCAGTTTGGATAATTCAGAGTAATCCTATTATACAAAGTCACAATCCACCACGTTCTGTTCCACATGGCGTGTCAAAGTTCAGCGGCACTTGCGATTGGGACTTCTAACTTCGGTCCAAATTCTGAATTCCTACAGATTTCAGGTCTTCCTTAAAGTAGAGAAAGCAGGGCTTGGAGAGCCTCCTCGCTGTGCCATTTCAGAGGCTGACAAAGTAGTTAACGTGCTTATGTTTTCGAGATCTCAAATCTGTCTCCACTAAAGGCTCTACCAGAACAGGTATTTTGATAGAGCCCACACGGGATGCTTCTCCGTGACCTTAGCACATTTTTCCCCAGAGGCAGAATTTATGACAACCCATTGAATTTTTTTCCCCAATCCATTTTGATTCAGAATTGCCATGTACTCTGTTGCGTATTTATCTTCTCCCCCCTCCCCAATTCTACCTCACTTATTTATTTAAAAGACATTTAGCCCTGGAAACATAGCCTAGCAGTCTCAATAGAAAGAGGAAAAAAATAACCTTTTCTTCTGCTGTGATTTAGAATGGGAATAATAAGAACACCAGGGCTCGCTGGTAGGTACACAAACAGGCTGAGCAAATACAATCACGTTGGGTAAGGGAGCGCATTGTTATCCGTATACTATATTTTCACGAGTATAACTAGGGACACCTGGCTCCCTGCTCTACAATTTAACAAGCGGACAGATAAAATCTATGTGAACTAATGCAGGAGAAATAAACCCTCAGACTCCAGTTTTCTAAGACCTCATAGCTCAGCCCTCTGCTTCCAATCTCCATTGTCTCCCTGTGTTTTGCAGGTCTGCAACAGCATTTTTAAAAGGCAGCGTGTAATTTGAGACAAGGGTTACGTGTGTGAAAGTGTAGTGGGTTTATCCTACAAGCCCTGAGCAGATGGACCTACATTAATACAAAACAAGGTTATACCAGTACACATCATTTCAATTCCTGCACAAAAGGAAGGCATTCCAATACAAACAGACCCCAGATGGCACAGACGTATCCACGTGGAGGCTTGTAAGGCTTCAGCAGAGCACGTGTAGACGAGGTGTTATTTGGACTTTCCCGGGTGGTATCGAGTCACAGATAAAGTCATTCATAATTTCATTTTGCTAAAGTTTTGCTCCTATTTTAAGCATTATTCCTTGAATATTGCTTATTGCCCTGCTTAGGCCCCCATACATTATTCTTAGTATCCCATTTTCAGTTTTGCTACCCCCTCTGAGTTTTATCACCTGGTCCGAAGACTCCTCAGATTTCACTGGCTTTCTTGTGGCTCCACAGCAGATTTTTTTCTTCTGCTTCTAAATGCACATAAGAAGGAGTTTCCTAGAAACCAACTCTTTTTGCCTTCCTGCAGAACTTCTTGGCTATTCACTGAGCAGCATTTGCAATCAGCTAGAGGGGGAAACTAGCCAAGCTGAATACCTGCCACGGGAACCCCTTCTTGAAAATATCTGCCATGGGAACCCCTTCTGCCCCCACAATTTGGACCCTACGGCTTCTACCCAAAGAAGAGTGGAGGTATCTAGAACCTTGGCGTGAAACCCACTTGTCAGCTCTGCGAGTGCCGCTGTGAGAGTCATTTCAGAGATATTTTGAGGCGGTTCACTCCTGACCATGACGGGTGAAATGGCTTCACTGCTTTGAGCACCAGGCAGACATGCAGCTTGCACTCCAGCACTACAACAGCTCCAGAAGAAGTCAGCCATTAAAAGTTAAATAAATAAGATTGACCCAGGAAACTATTCACCCAGCTTTTTACACCCTCATTTTCTAACAGCCAGATATCCATCCATCCACTTTTTCCTCTGGTTCTGCAGAATGACCGTTAATCGGGTCTGCGCTACCCTGCAAAGTCCCCGTGAGATCTGTCCCGTCAGTGGTGTGGAACCACGAGCTTCACTGGGAGCTGCCCCTGGGCTAACTAAACTCCCCTTGCCCTAATCCAGCCTAACAAAACAGCAAGAAAAGAAAAACTAAGGGAAGGGAAAACCAAGGAGGAATAAAGGAGGAAAGACTAAAAGGTTCTGGAAGTAGTTGGGATTGTTCATGCTGAGCCATCGGGCCCTGAGATTTGAATAATGCATGTTTCA
Organism: Geococcyx californianus; assembly: GCA_013389885.1. Taxonomy (NCBI): domain Eukaryota; kingdom Metazoa; phylum Chordata; class Aves; order Cuculiformes; family Neomorphidae; genus Geococcyx; species Geococcyx californianus. The sequence goes on along the minus strand of VWPV01022457.1, from coordinate 6,859 downwards.
TAAATCTAAGTGTCCCTGCTTGCCACGTTTTAGAACAGGGAGCAAAAATAATAGCTACTGTCCACACTTATCACCAATAATAAATTACAGGGCTCCCGTGTGTGGCAGCGATTAATGCAAAATGCAACCGAAAACACATAACTAAATAAATAGATAGTTTGACTTTCCTGGGGGTTATCTCTTTCCTTTTCTACACTCCTCTCAGAATCTCCTTCCAGCCAAAAACTCTACTGGGAAAGACCCATCCTTACCCTGTATCCCCTTCAGAGAGACAGGCAGACTAACTCATGGTTATCTTCAGAATATACACCAAAGCAGCCAATGGAGCTTGCACACCTCTGAAGAGAGGAGACAGCAATGCACTGCACAGCTTTTGGTTGTTCTGGAAGACTACAGTCTTCCCCGAGGTGTAATTATCCCCCTTACAAAAGGGCACACGCTCATGGATGCACCTCTCCAAATGTAGCGTCTACACCAGCTTCCCTGGAGACCACATTCTGATCTCCCGCTGGAGCGCACGTGTACAAGGGACAGAGCATCCTTTCAGCAGCACTCCCTCTCCTTCAAATTCAAACAGTTATCTAAAGGAATTCTGGGGGTGCTTTTTGGTCCCACAGCAGCAGTACGGTAGCAAGGAAGTCACTTGAAAAAAATGCAAGCAGAAGGCGTGAGGAACAAAAGGGGCTACAGAAAGCCCATTGTATTCTAGAATTGGCCTTTCCAGTGTAAGATTCCCCTGTAAGGACTCTACTGTGCCCTAATTTTCACTTGCTCTGCGAATTGCAAGCTCAAGCAAAGCATTACTCTGCATCACCTGACCCGCTAACGACGGATCGCCTTCGCAGGGATAAGGAGAAGAAAGAAAACTCAACGGGCAATACAGAAATAAATCTAACTGATAACTCAAAGGGAAAGTACAGGCAGCTACACAGGCTACGTATCCACCTTAACACAACAAAGAAAACACCCAGACCCCATCCAACTAAAAAAAAAACTGTCTCCTTCAAATTTAAAGGTTTAGCTAATTGAGACAGAGCTGGAATAGGAAGCCGTTAGAAGTGGCCAAGGACTTCAGTAGAGCTACAGTCAGTGCTAGGCAACGGCAACTCACAGGTAACTAACTGCACCCTATTCTTCTTCTTACCGTTTTAATTGGCATATACAATTTTGGTGGAAAGTTTTTTTTCTTTCACATAGGCTGCCTTTTGTGCTTTGCCAGTTTTTTTCCCCTCTGAGGGAAGCGTGACCCCTCTCTAGAGAAATCCCTTTTGAGTAGAGGCAATTTCCCCTTAGAGAAGCCATCTCTGTTTATAGCAAGGGCCCCTGCCTAGAGCTGCCCTTGGCATCCTCCCTTTGTAACTGTGAAACGAGAAACAGAGCTGGAAAGGTCACAAGAAGCAGAACAAACCGCAGGAGAGAGCCTACCAAAACATCTAAAAGGCAGCTCGGATGGGGCTTTTGAGACCCATGGCACAACAGTGTTATTTGACCTGACCGACTGTCCATGCTCCCTGACATATGCCCTCTTCTTCCCGTAAGGGCCCCGTGCTCTTCTCCAGCACGTCAGTCTAAGTCTTCGTGCTAGACTGGAGACACTTCAATTTACAGAAGCAAAATAAGAAAAGAGATTTGGGCTCAAGTCGCTGACGGTGAGGTAACTCCAATGAGAACAGGAAAAAAAAAAAAAGAGGGGAAGAAAGGAAGCTCATACACAAAGCAGACACTATTATTATTATTATTATTAGCTATTCATTACTCACACGCAGTATTATAGAAGGATCCAAAGGCCCCATTCAGTATCAGGGCCCCATTGTGCGAGTCTCTATGCAAATACAAAGAACGCCAGGAAGAGCGCACAGCCTGATTTAAGACAAGACCCAGCAGGTGAATGTAACAAAAATTGGAGGAAGGGAGGGCAAGAAGACCACATGATTTCACAGGCTAATGGTACATCGCTGAACGTTCGCTCCTGGGAGATCTGAAGGGTTACGGCTTAATAACCCTCAGGGACGCTTCTTACGGCTTTAAACTGTGAAATTTCGTACCTCCCGGGTAAGCGCAGCACGATAATATTCCCTTTAGTTAAGTGAATGCCTAAGCGTGCTTCCTCAGTAGTCCATTAGCTCTCCCTCGCCTTATTAACACATCTGTGAAGCAGACAGCGATGTCCCACCCCCACCACGGTTTTTTACGTCCTGGTTTCAATTCCCACGCAAGGTGTAAAGCCTCGGAGCGCCCTCCCTCCAGTTGCACTTTATTTCATCCGTCTACACGTTCTAAGCGTGTGGCACCATCCCACTATCAGGTTTTCTTGAAATTAAGAGGTGTCCTCTGCTGTCTGCTTGAGCTTTACCCATTAACACGTCTTAATTTGTTTGGCTGGGGTGATTTTTTTTTCTCTTCCATAAATGGTGGAAAGAAGCCAAGGATATTACTGAGCAAAATGCCAGCACTGGTGCTTTTGGCAGGCTAAGTCTTCCCAGGCCCCGTCTTTAAGAAAGCATCTATAGCATGGATCCTGTTAGTACAGCCTCTAGGATGGGTTATGTGCTGTTAATTAGACTCTAGCAAAATTATGATCCTGGCAACAAATAAAACATAGCCTTTACATCCAATTCACCTGCGTTCCATCTAAGATTCCAAAAAAAAAAGCGAGTCCAACTACTCCAAACACAAGGCTTGCCTACTCCCCCCACCGCTTTCAGCAAGTCATGTCAGTCCTAGGCTTCCTCAAATATGAAGTGAGGATAATATTCACTCATCTTTCAAGCCATTAAAAATTAATTGAAAGCAGCACGTGAAAAAGTTGGAATCTGAGAAGCGCTCGACGCTCTTAAACACGGCACGAAGTTCAAAGCAACCCTGATTAAAATAGCTTGATACACTTTTGTTTTTACTGGTATTTTGACTTCTGCATCACAAAATTGCTTACCCTCTAGGTCTGTGGCACACAGAACGCAGCTTACAAGCACTCAAATGCTAAAATGTAAATATGCTTTAGTTGAAAAGTATTCAGTGCTGGTTCTGTGCTGCTTCTTCTCTGCTCTTTCCCTGGGAAAATCAAAGCACCTACCGGAAGTGAAGCAATGATGCAACTAACACCTGTCATGCATCATTTTCTCTTCTCCTCATTTGTTCTCTAGGTCAACTGTGGTACATTTGAGGAGGAAGAAAGAGCGTTGCTTATTTCCCCTCCCCTCCCCTGGTAGCTCTTTTATGAGTTCCACTGGTTGTACACATGCAAATAACACCATGTTAGAGAAGGAAAAGCAGAGGAAGTGTATCATACCCTTGGAATGGAAGCCTGCCAGGCTTTGTGATGGCCATTCAGTCCTTGGCTATCAACAAATTAACAGGAATCAACCATCTCACACCCCAACGGACCCTAAATTTGCAAGAGAAACCTCTAATCTGCCTGCAAATTAGAGGAGAGATGTCATTAACACCTTGACATATTGGTTCATCTCTCAGACCTTGAGAGTGACTTGATATCGAGCAGAAAAAGCAAACCTGATTTGGTTGCCGCTGCCCTTTCGGTCTGGCCCTTCGCTCATGTTTAACTCCTCACCAGCTGGTTTTGTCTGCGCAGTCATTTCACCCTAAAAACCTGTGTCTCACCTGCGGAATAATGGAAGGGGAGACCTGTTGGGGGAGTTCATTTAACAATCGCACAGAGATGCCGGAGACAATTAGGTGTAAACTCTCCTTTCCAAGTATCTCAGCAAGTCCTCCCCGAGCAGCCACAAGGAGCCATGTGGACTAAGCCTCCCTAAAAGGTCTACTTCAATCATTCATGACTTTCTTATAACCCCCCTCTGGGTACCCCCAGTTAACGCTAACTTGAGAACATGCGCTTTCGGTACAAGACAGCAGCAGAGGGGATGTCATTTACCTCAGCCAAGGGCCATAAGCTCAGTCTGGGCACCTTGGATGATTCAAGAATGAAGAGGGAGATAGACAGACTGACCGACGGCAGGATGACTCGGCACTGTAACCATTAGAGACTTCCGAAGACCCTCCTCCTAACTTGGATACCGTAACTTTATACCTGAATTTCGTACAAGATAGCGTGTACGAAGTTGTAAGTCAGATAAATCTCTGAAGCTCAGATGTAGAATACGGCGGGGAGAAAGCCATGTTTCATCTTGGAGGGCAGGGCTTTGCTCACTATTTGGTCTGAACCAAATCTGAGCAGCTCCTACCAGCCTCATCACCATAGAGTCTTCACTTTTAAAGCACTTTTTTTTCCCTTTTCAGTTCTGGACCAGCGAAAGAGATCTACCCACACCGAATAACCGGCAGAACAGAGGCTTCAAATCCTCTTTGTCTTCGTGAACACGCAGTAATGAATGGTTTCTCTTTGCTAGGCTCTTTCTCTGCTGTTTTCTTTGAAAGCCAGCCAGTCCTTTCAGTCTATGAATTGGGTTTGCTAATTTGCAAGAGGCTGGAATCATTTCTCCTGTGAAGAAACTCACGACAAACACGCTGTGCTCTCTTTCCCTTTTTCTCTTTCTTGACCATTTCTTTAATAAACACCATTTTGGGTTGGTTGGAAGTCTTTGTTTTGACCATGGAGACATCAGATACCAGTGTGGAGAAGCGGACCTGTGGAGTCCCAGCGTGCTGGGCAGACACATGACAAATAGCTGTAAGTGGAGGCACTGAGGCTCGGAGATGGCCTTCTGGGAAAGAACATCTCCGTGACAGGAAAGGAAGTTTCAAGCTTCCAGCAGTTCCGGGCAGGCTGCCTGAAGCAACGAGGACCTGCTCTAGATCCGGTGGCCTTAAGGAAGCTGGATGCTGCATTCTTATGATTCCTTATTGCTTTTTTTCCTCCTCACTCACTAACATTTTATTGCACATTTTTATTTGTAAGGAAAAGGGAGAAGTTAATTTCACAGGGTTGTTTTTGGAAGAACCTAAGCCAACCACAAGGGCTTGGACACAAACCTGGAACTACAGGAGGAGGCAAAGCCAGAACTTTCTCCCTGGCTCTTCACTTCAGGGCAATTCCCAACACCAGTAACTTTTGGTGTCTTTGGAGAGTATGGATTTTTTTCCTCTGCATTCTACAGCTCGAATTCTTTTCATTGTTTTCAAATAATGGTCCTGGAGGAGAGGCTGGATCTGCAGTGTGACCGCACTTGAGGCCTTTAGACTCCTGCAGCTGACGTAGGGGATTCACTAGGCATTGTAAAAACTTCAGCATTTCTTCTTTGCTTGCGAAAGGGCAAATGCCAACCTGAAAGGCACAGATTCCTATAAAAGCTCTATTGCTTCTGGGTATCGTACACCCTGGCTCCAGCAGTGCTAAAAAAATAAACTCAAATAAAGTAAATCAAACCACATTAAACAGACTTCCTCGTCGGGAAACTAAGAGCACAAAGCCAGCGTTGCAGGAAAGTGTAAAGTGCTTTAATTATGTAGGTCTGCTTTAAGAGCTTTTCAGCATCTTCCATGTGCAACTCTGCCTGCGTCTCAACTTCTGCCTCCAGTGGCCTCATTACGCAAAGGGAAGGAGACAGCTTGTTCTTCCACCTCTTTCTGCACAGGAACACAAAAATTTCAAGCAATTCCGCCAGCACCAGGCTGCTCTGAGCTGTATCCAGGTGGAACAGCAAAGGGATATAAAGCTTATTAAAAAGATTTTGCCTTTTCCTCTACGATAACTCACTTGATTGTTCTAGTTAGTATATTATCAACCAAGTTTACGCTCAATAACACCGCGTGGGTAGAGAATAACCCAGTAACACCCTGTATGTGCACACTACGAGAGCAGAGCCAGACACAGATGGGCACCGCTACAAATTTCACCTAAGAAGGTAGAGGGGTGCGTGCCTGGACCTAAAATTTTGCGTGACTACAAGCTAGGACGCATAACCAAGGGAAAGAGTTGCGACAGGATTTGAAAGAGAGAAGAAGGAGGAATAAAGCAAAGCCAGGTGGGGCCACACATCAAAACCCTGCAACAATTAAACGATGAGATTACATGGAAAATATTTCAGATTGAAGGGTCAGACTGCATAAGCAGCTACCAGTGCACATCTCCTAGCAGCAGCCAGCAGAGACTACAGAACTCTTCAGCTCTCGACGTAGCAAAGCAATAATCCTTACGGTTACAAACCACTTCTAGGGTTGTTTTCTCTTTTTATTATACCCCAGTGCAGCTCTACATTACTCCTTTGCAAAAGAACTGAAACAACAGCTATGATAAATACCAGCTCCTCTCACAGGTCTCTGTGGGTATTGACTCTGAAGCCTAATTATGTCAATTTAAGTGTCAGCATTGTTAACTTGTTTTCAGCCATTCATTTCAACAAAACCAGCTGTCTTCCCTGGAATAATGGGTAGAGTTTCAGATTGTGGACAGAGCACCAGGAGAATAATTGCCAATGTCCTCCCACTCTGGCTCTGGGGAGAAGCCAAGATAGGTGGGAGCATGAATAAGGAAACCTCCTGGTAAGCACATTGGTATGGAAACCTTTGATATTCGGTTGTCACGAAGCATTACAGACCCTGTGCAACTGTTCTGTCATCGTGCATGTGCTGCACGCTGATGGCGGGGTCTCAAGAGGATACGGTGCCTGTTCTTACTAACATCTAATAAGGCCTTCCTGCTTGTCCAAGTGCTCAAGGTCAGCCTTGGTGGTCCAAAGCTCCCATGTGTCTATTTGGATGCTGCGCGGTGCCTGGCAGGTTTGCTGACTAGATGGTAAGCAGGTATTTGATAGATGTTATTATTCACCTCACCACTGCCTGAACTCACAAGCGTCCTCACAAGTTAAGCCTCAACGCTCTCCTATATCCAGTCTCCAGCAAGGCAAGATTCAATTAATCAGAATGCTAAGGTTGGAAGAGA
>VWPV01022456.1:6336-52822 GCA_013389885.1 Geococcyx californianus | reverse complement strand
AAATAAAATAAAAAAGAAGAAAATCTGTAAATTCTGAAGGGTATAGACAGCTTTTACATGTATCCAGTCCTGAGAGTTTTAAAATGGATAGACCGTTCTCAGCTTTATTTTAAAAAACCCACTATTTAATATTCTGCTAGCACCTTTTGCAAAGAGCACCAGATAAAGGAATGTCTTGATACTTATGGGAGAAGAAAACCCCAAACACATACACAAACACACACGAAGTAACAGTTGATTATAAATCATATCTTATTAAAAATGAGAGTGCAACCCAGTTTTCCATTACATTTTTTTAAGCTCTACTTATATCTTTGAGCAAGGCAGGAAAGCAGTGGCTTTTCATAAAACTGATTGCATCTATTTATTCATTTAGAATAAGCTATTGCTTTAGTTCAAAACATACAAGCGGTAGCCATACAAGTTGCATTCAATTTTGTCTCAATGAATATATTATCAGCACTATTATTAACTTTCCCCCCCTCAGAGCAACGAATTGTTTTGTTGAATTCTTTTCCAGTATACTCAGGGCTGAAAGTAGTGTGTTTTCTATATGGAGATATGTCTTATTCTGTTTTTGGTTTTGTTTTTGTGTTTTGTTTTTTTTTTTTAATTTAGTTTTCTAATTATGGCAAAAATTGCAGTGCAGACATATTTTACCATGAACCATGGTTTTTTTACTCTGGTGATCTGGATTGCCCACTTCCTTCAAGATGGGCATCCCAGCTCTTCTTTCAGTTTCTAGCACTTAGTGTCAAATATATTTCATCAATGTGTTCTTATTACTTGGGCAGACATTAAGGAAATGATCTAATCAGATCAATTCTAATTTTGATCCTGAAAGACATGAGGGATAACCCTGCTACGTTTTTCAGTATTTTGTCAGGTTCACTGCATTAATCTCAATTACTGCAACATACATATAATTTGTTGCTGGTGGCACAGTATCATATTATTGCTTGAACTCTAGGAATTTTCTCTAGAAAACTATTATCTTACTACGCAAAAGGTATTATGTATATTATAGATATTATATTAGTATACTATAATTGCTAGCAACTGCCTTTAGCAGCCCCATATTGATTCTTGCTTCATTTTCTACTACCTTTATATGCTTAGTATTAAGATTCTTCTGAAGTTTTATTAATATCAGAAGAAAAGCATCCATAACACTTTTTTTCCTTTTTGAAGATAGGTACTACATGAAATGGAAATAATTGGTTTTCTGTACACCTGGATTTACACACAGTGGCATATCTTATATAAGAGACTGCCATTTATTTTTATGACTATTATTAAAAAATGCTTAACGATATATTCTTTCTGGGAATAGCCAGTGTTATCTTCGTTACACTTAAACCTCAAGCTAGCATTGGTGTAAACCTGACCTTTATCCATTGTTTGCAGTCTGCAAATTATATTTTTGCCTACGATACAAAAATACAGAAAGAATTCTAATGAGAATCATTAATTATTTACTAACAGGGGCTTTGTGAATCCCCAAGCTACAAAACATGAATAAATAAGTGGTATTGAAAGTAAGATCACTGTTACAGCATTATTGGTTTCTTTTCATCCTGCATCCTATGCTGAATGCTGTCTATTTCACAAAAGTTTTTTTTTATTTCATTTTATATACCAAGAGTATAATTTTATCACAAGTGTAAATTACTAGGTAGACGTGGACATTAAAACAAAAGCTATAAACAATAATCTAGTTACTGCAATGCAAGATGAAATTTAAAACATAGTTGGATTTTTTATTTTTTTATTTTTATTTTCAACTGAATAAGTAGAATTTCATTGTCGGGGATTTTGTCTCACTAAGGCCATTGCATTTTAAGGAATGCCTTTTTAATAAGATACCATTCACTTCTGAAGAGGAGAGCAAAAAAGCTTTCTTGCATTCTGAACAGTCTGGGTGACTCAGAAGAAGTTCTATTCTTTTCTATATTCAAACATCTTTGGAGAGAAAGAAAGTCTGTAGCTTGAGAGGCAAAAGATATTTTGAGGAACGGTTTTTACTTAAATAAATGCAAAGTGTTACAAGGAGGAGTCAACCTTTAACACCAAAATTTTGCCTGAAATGGTGTCAAGTAGAATACATTTAATCACGGTTGGCTTGCTGGCTGGCTTGTCAAAGTTTATTCTTATAGATTTATCAGTAAACCTCCTGAGATCTAGGGATAAATCATCAGTCAGAACTTATATCATTAGCTATTCTGTTAAAATAATTTTTTCCTTGCAGTAGCTTCTGACCTTGTAGTCAACTCAAACTAGAAATTCAGAATGACACCCCAAGCTGCCAGATTTTTGAGTAGCTGTGTAGCTTCCATACTGATTCCTGGCTCAAGGGCACACAAATTGAAGACTGTTCAGAGTATCACTCCTTAATTTCTTCAATTTCAGACAAAAATGAATAAGACACAGCCTTCAGTTTCAACATTGTAGTGTATCAGATATGTGTACCATTAAAAATCTGACATTTGACAGTGTATAGTTCATTGGTGCCACAGAAATTGCCAAACAATACGTGTAGGGAAGTATAGCACACAACTGACACTTGTAGGATAACTTCACCAATGCTTTTTGTTAACCAACCGACAAGATCTCCACTGTATTGCCCTAGAAATAACAGACTCATAAGCAATAAAATGTATTGAAAGATTGATAAGGGTTTTTTTCACTAGAAATAAGGTTGTGCGTGCATGATAAGGAACATGCATTTTTAAGGAGAATTAAACACACATGTATTGGGGGTTTGCATAGTGCATTTTCTTTTCATCCACAATCATTGTAAAATAACGTATTTGGGAACATAGATTTGCTAAATGAGGATGTTCTCCTGAGGATTTTTAATGTACATTAAAAGTATAGTACACTACATCATGGTAGAAATGTATTTTTCTCTGTATGTTTTAAATTACTCTTACGATTGCTTCTTTTTCTGAAAAATTTTAAATTTTGCCCTTTCTTTATGATCTTAATTTCTATACACGAAAATGGACACAGCTCTTTATAATACCCCCTTGATTATAGACGTCATTTATCTAGCACCATATTATACATGGGGAGTGTTTTTTCTGTATTGATTTTTTACTTAAGACAGCTAGAACTTTTCTAAGCTTAAGCTTTGAGAGGAACAGGTCCTTACATTTTTCTTCATTGTTACTTAGTTTGTATTTTGATCCTGCTTCCAGTTATCAAATGATTTTATGTTAAGAATCTGATGCTCAGATTTTGCAACAGACTTTCACAAGGAATATGTGATGATTGTTTATTTTGACAACACAGCTCAACTATAGGCACATAGGTTTTCTTGAGCTTTTGTTATGAAGTGCTTAATTTGTGGTTGTTTAGCAAAATAATTCTGTTCAGATCCATAAAGAAAATGAGTCTTGGCTATGAGGACTAATTTTCTCTGTCATGTTGTGTGGAAGAAAAGAAACAGTGCCCAGTGAGCGTGAGGTATCATCCCAGCACAACCAACATACAGACACAAATGTGGTACTGGCAACAGTATTTATGTGAACATCTTCAAGAATTTCATTATATGCTCTACATACATATGCTTTTCAGTCATTTTCACTAATTTAAGACCACTTTTCCTCTTGCTTACTCTAACTGTGTCACTGGGTCTTCTAGAACGAAGAAGAGCAAAGGAGCAGAGGGTTCAGGCCTCAGCAGAGAAAACCTGACACAGTAATTGATATGGACACACATTTATTTCTTCCCTCACTGGAAAGGGTTGAGTCACCATCCTTGCAGGTGTTTAAGAGACAGGTAGGTGTCTTAGGGACGTGGTTTAGTGGTGGACTTGGCAATGGTAGGTTTGCAGTTTGACTTGGTGATCTTAAGGGTCTCTTCCAACCGAAATGATGCTAAAATTAATGAAGAATCTTGTTTTTAAATTAAAGATTCAAACATTTCCTCTCTCTTTATATTTTTTTTTTTTTATACTCTAACAGTTTCAGGAGGAGGATATTAGTCTTCCAGTTCACACATCATTGGGTTGCATCAAAATAAAGAGTATTTTACTGGCATGTTACTAAATTTCATTATCTCCAATTGCTATAGAAGTTAATTATAGTGGGTGAGATTTTGTATCATATGATTTAAATAGTAATTTTTTAGAGGAAAAATCATGGTTTAATCTCAAGGAATTACAGGGAAAGGTGAATTGTTCATATTTTCTTCTTTGTTTTCTATGTTAAAACTTGTCATTTTCATTTATGAGGTATCTTGCTGTCAGTAGGTCCCTTGCTTTATTCTCAGATAAATTTATGTCAGTATGTCAGTCCAGGAAAATAAAGCCTCCTGTAATTTTTCTATTTCAGAGGCATTATGGAAGAAAGTTGATTTCTAATTTGCATTGAGTTTGGTGCAATGGATGAAACTGATGATTTAAGCATTTTGTCAAAGATTTTTTTCTCCAGATAGTTCTATTCTGTAGCAGCTTTGATTGATTATAATGTTATTTTAGATTTATTTATTTGGAAAGGTGACTTTAGAAAGGGAGAGTCCGTTATTAATATGTAGGTACTATTTAGTGCAAGAACACAGTTATATATGTTTTACAGATGATGAAATTATTTTGTTTAATGAATTTTTTAGCCTAGCTTTCATTTGTGGCGAGTAAAGGCACACTAACAGTGATAAAACAGTGAAACAAGTAATTGTGTTCTAATTAAGTCTTTGCATGTTATTCCATCACTACAGTGACTTATTTAAAATTCAGCAATGTTTTCACAATACAGGTATTCTAAAAACAACACTTCTGAAGTCCATCTTCCCAAAGAACCTGCAATTTAACTGAAACTGAATTTAAAATATGTAAGAACATGAACTGTTATATATTGGAATTAAATATATTCAAATTAACTCACTTAAACCGCCAGAATATTCAAACTGTGGTTTTTTACAAGAAAATAGGTCAAATGCATAAGATTCTAAAGCAATAACTGAAAGCAAGGGATAAAAGCCAAGTATCAGTAGTTCAAAGAAAACATTCCACTTGAAAAAGGGTGTAACATTGTCTGATGGAACTAAATGAATATCGTAATAATAGATTCTGGTTTTAATTTTGCTGTATTTTTTTTTTTTTTTACTGAGAGATGTGGTACTATGATTAGTTTCTGTCACAGAAGCATTTTCTGAAAAAGAAAATCTAATTAAAATAAAAGGTATAATTGGGGAAATTTAAACTTCCTTTACTTTTATTTCAACTGTTTTCCTAAAACAATATAGTATTTCATTTGAGTGTTAAAAATAAATTTCATGACAAAGAAAAACAGCATATTTGGATAATGAAGGTTATGTTTTAAAAGCCAAATTCAGAAACTCGATTCAGACAAGCTTAGAAATGTTCGGGTATCTCCTCAACTTGTATATAAAACCTCAGATACCTATGCACTGGTCTTTTACTGCATTACCAGAGGATTTAGTCAATCATTCCTTGTCTAAGATCATTAGATTTGCAACATGTTGGACTTTTTGTAATAAAAATTTAGACCATGGTATTTCAGTAAATACCTAATGGTCAACTTGAGTAGAGAGTATTACTGCCCTGAAAGCTTCAGTGTTGATACTGTCGCTGCCCAGACCCTTCAAGGGACAAATTATTCATTTGCCTGGCCAGCACATCCCATTCATATAAATCACTTGGTGTCCTAACATTAGTTGGGATGCCAGACATCTTCCCTAAAGCCTGTGGCACAAAGCAGTTAGGGAGAACATTTTATTACTGAAAACACTCTGAATATTATCCCTGAATACACTGCAGTGTGTACTAACCTTGTGGATTTCATGGAGTAACTTCCACAGTCCCTTTCCCTGCTCACTAGTAACTTGTGTCCTTGTTAAAAGAAAACTGAAACAGTATTTCTGTAGCTAGTTACTACCCAGGAGGCCACAGCTGGTTATTTACAAGGTTCTCAACTGCGCAGACTCAAAGAAAGATGTTCCATTATGATACTTTAGGTGTATTTGTAACTGTCTGCTTTTCAACATGTTAATTTTGATTGATTCTTTGACAGAGAACAGAGGACCATAGTGGTGACCAGTGAAGGATTTGTCATTCAAAGAAATACCTTGGTAGAATTACTCCTGTGATAATCTCTACTCTTTTCATGTCATGATGTGGATATTCCACCAAGGGTCAGCGGGACTTGCTGATTATGGTTGATTTATGAAAATCTGCATGAACAATCTAGAAAAGAAAGGTGACCATCTCAAGAAATCAGGGAAAGCCAAGAAATCTGGGCATTCTGTGCATGTGTTTGTGTGTCTATGTGTCATCTGCAATGCAAGCACATGCGTAGCATATCTGGCTGAAACAGAGGTCAAATATTTTGACGTCCTAGTGGTGAAGGCACCTTAAAATTCCCGTAGTTAGGACTTTCTAGAATTATTCATTGTTCTAACACAAATTATAATAATCTTTACTCTCCATGAATCTTCTTCAGTTGAAACAAGACTCTGGGCTCCCAAGTGTTCAGTTATTCAACCTTTTAGAAGTATCTCTATCAAACAGTATTTTCAGTTCTTCAAAAGTGGGCACTTACAGTGATTTTACATACCTTTGACTGTCTGAGGCAGCCACCCTGGACTGAAAGATGTATAGAGATTGCAAGTAAGAGACAGAGGTTAGCTGGGATACATTGCAGACAGTGTCTGAAAACTGGAACTCAGTACCTGTGTTCAAGCAAGTGATTGTCATGCTTTGTGACTGAAATTAAAAGCAGGAAAAAAACCCTGCTCACAAAGACACCCTGACCAATTTATATTACTTCTCCAAAATTTTAGGCTACTGATAATTTCATCATATATTTAAAATTCTTTTAACATCTTTGAGTAATCTGTAAAGGCTTGCTTTCATTGTATTTCTATAGAAAGAATTATATAAACATGTTGGTATGAATGTAAGTCAGGTACAGCTGGTATTTAACAAAAATATAATTTGGACAGCCTGGGAAAGCATGGGTACAGAATATATATATGATGCGTATCATGAGATACTTCATATGCATTTTATGCTTTTATTCTGCAGGTTTTGTAGTTCTTGCTGAAAATGTCAAACTGATCTGAACGATTGTAGAGAAGGTAAAACAAATGGATATGAAATACTGTGGGGAGTAAAAGCGAAGTTTTCAGCTTGTGGTAGATGACGTAAATGGCCTTTAGAGCAGTTGCATGGGGCTAAGGAGTGCTTTTTACAGGCCACCAGTGCTGAACTTTACAAAAATGCAGTTTTAAGCACAGAGTCTATCTCAGCCCTGTGATGGTTCTCTTTCAACTCCAGAAGTCAGTACTACAGGCATTTTGTAAATTCATCGCTCAACTAAAGTTACAAGACACTTCTATTAAAAGAATATCACAACTATGTGTCCACTTACCATCCCTTGGCTAGCTGCCTAATGCAGGTTTCGTTATAGAAATATATATATATGCATGTCTGCTTTATGCATATGATGCGTAGTAAAACACAATAGAGACTGTAAATTATGCATGCCAAATAATATAGTAAGATATTCCGTTTGAAAAAAAATCATAAATTATCCAAGAGTTCAGGAATCGTAAAAAGATCCCTGCCCACTGGCAGGGTAGGGGAAGCATCAAACTTTGGAAGTGACAGCAACAGCCTGAACTCGGTGGTTGATAGGCTGCTAAGAAAAATGACAGTTTGCCATCCCGCTCTCCAGCAGCGTGTTCCCAGATCCCCCTCGTTTCACTTCTGGTTCTTGTATCACAGTATCACAGTATTGTAAGGTTGGAAGAGACCTTTGAGATCATCGAGTCCAACCTATGGCCCAACACCTACACCTGCTACCTAACACCTACTCTTACTTGTCAGCTACACCATGTACTTGCTTGTTTCAAGTGATTATAAACCTTTTTGTTTTTTGACCTTTCTAGTTTCAGTTGATTGACTCATCAGGGGCAGCACTGCTAGATTCAGCTTGAGGCAGAGGGACGATAATGCTAAGATGCTGGACAAGAGTGGGACCATTGTTTTTAGTGGCAGCCTGCAATTTGGTTTGTTTAAATCTATTCTGTGCAATACCTAAGCTAATCAGAAAGCTCTTTCTCTCCTCTCAAAAGTACTTGCTTTTTAGGCAAGGATCATATGTTTCTGCATGTGTTATACTTCCAGTTGTATCCATTACAGAGCATCTCTGGTTTTCTAGCGTGCTAGATGATGTTATATCTTTCGGTTTGGATTTTGTTTTTAAGTCCCCTCATGGATCTAGACAGCTTAAATGTTTCCTTCAAACTTTTCTTGTGCAGGAAGAGCTGCAAGTCTAAAAAAACCCCACACCTGTAAACAGTGAAATTTATTTGCCTTCATGACTTTTGTTTTGGACCATGTATGACTGTAATCAGTGATTTGGGGCTGTCAATGGACTGGAAGCAATCAGTTCTAAAATATATTTGTTGTAAGTATAGCATATCATGTCAAAATCACCTCATTTTTTTCAAAAATGTAAATTCACGTCAAGGTGTGCACTGTCTGCAGGGGATAGGTGTGGTGATTATAAAACTCGGGTGTAGAACAAAACATTTCATGTGGAAGTGCTGCTAATTGCATAACAGGATTACTTCTGTGAAGAAGAATTAAAGCAAGGTTGCAAACAATGTTTATTAATTAAAAGATAAATATGTTAAAAGGTTTGTTAATTCTCATTGTGTTGCATACTCAAATGGCCAACCTCACCTCTGAAAACTATTCTTAAGTGCAGTCTGATCTCATTGGAATACTTACAGTCATGGATTTAATATAACAGCAATGCATAAATTCTTACAGAGAGATTACTGCAGTGACTATTTAAATTAGGAGACTCCAAATCTAATTACTGATCAGAATGGCCAAATTGCATGCGTTAAAGTCTTACAATCAAAAAAGGGAGAAGTTTCTGTGTTAGGTAAGTTAACCTTTATACCTGTAAATGGACAAGAAAAAACTCACTCCCAAAACCTCAACAAAAATAAAAGCTCAAACAAAAATCCTAAAAAATAAAGCTTTTTACTTCTAAAGGCAGGAAACCGTTCTCTCCTTCCATTAAATCTGGACTCTTAACTTCAGATTACAAGGCTAATATACATATAGTCTGATAAATAAGGAAACTACAAAAAGTAAACAACAACAAACCCCCCCTAATTTCTTTCCTGCTCTCAAGAAATGTTGGAAAGAAACAATTTTGTTGTGACTTATTTGAAAAATATAGTAACAATGGAATTATTTGCATTCCACTGGTCTTGCTACCTTCAGGACTGGAAGGAAATGCTTTTAATAAAAACAATGAAGGTAAAAATTAGAATGATCCATAAATGTTGTTAAGAAGATAGATGTCAGGGCAAATAACTTATTGTTCATGCTCCCACATGTCTACCTTTTTGCTCAAAGACATGAATAAAGTTTGTAATATAAAAATAAACTATTTTAAAAGAGTAAATCTCTGTTGTGTATGCACAGTCATAAACAGAATAATGTCTTTTCATACAATTAAAAATTAGATAAACAGGCCAATTTTGTTTCAGATGAAACTTAATCTTTTATTAGAGGAACTTTCAGCTCCCCGATAGTGAAGCTATATATCAAATAAATATCTTAAACAATTAGACATACTCATAGTAAAAAGGATATATTTTTAAAAATAAACATCTGAGGGTCTTATTTTGGATCATCTTCCAGGCTTCGTAAAATTTAGTTTACATGTATTTATACATTATATTTTTTTTCATCTTAGAGCTAACTTTTAAGGTTGTACAGGCTCAGTCCTTAATTTAAAAGTCTCAAACTGCAGGTTGAAATGCAGTGGTGACATCCGTTTCAGAATTTAACTGAAATAGTTTCACCTTTGCCAAAGCTATATCACCCTTCTTGCTCCGTGTTGGATGTATCCTCTTACATTTACAAACAGCTCTTTATCTTCATACCTGAACTCTGTTTTCTCCATTTCTTTATCGTTGTCCTTTTTCCTTTGGAAAAAAACTTCACACATAAGCACAATGGTTTGTATTGCATTGACACTTGCCTGTGACCAACATTCCAGACATGCTTCTTACACCCCCTCAGTGTATCTCATATGAAAATTTTCTTTCTAGTTTCAAGTGAAAACTAACGCTTATAAAGGGGTCTACCAAAGGTCCAGCCATATGAGCTTGAAGGAAACTAACAAATATTTGCAGTTGTCAAGCCCGTGTCAAAACCAAGCAGTCTCTCTAGAATGTTCCTATAACCGCATTACAAATTTCAGTGAAAAAAATACTTCATTTTATTTTTGACTGCAGATGTCTAAATATAGGTAGACATGTGGGATCTATGATGACAGTTTGCAATTGAAGATAAAATTTAAGATGATAGAAAATATATTTGGTAAGCGGGACAAAGGAAATGAAAACAGAAAATCATTCCATATATATAAATTCTACTAAGTGGGGATAAAAAAATACAGTAGTGCTTCCATCACTGCGCACTAAAGTAGTCTAAACCAAACAAAAATAAAACTGTATTGCTTTTCAGTAAGTAGAAAAGAATCCCCCCAGAATGCTCTAGGAAATGGGTTTCTTATTTCTGCTATGTGTTGATATATGTTGGCACATAATTTATCTGGCACTTCTAAACAATTCAAAAAATATATAACTGTTCTCTTGAATGAAACATTAAAGTTAATTTCTGAATTAGGCTGTGATGAAGTGTAACTATTTGTAATTAAGGCTTAAATATATTATCTTGACAGTCAAAGAGGCTTGTGTACATTCTTTTGGTGTGCACACCAGGGTAGGCGGCTAGTCTGAAAAGGCCAGAAAGAAGATGGTATTGAACATTGTATTTGTCATGTATTGATTTACGTATCCCTGTCTGTCTTCCTAATGTAGTATGGACCGCGTTTGTTAATAAACTGCGGTTCAAAACTATATGCACAAGTAAAATGCTTTTTAAATTCAGTTATTGACAATTTTACAGATGTAAAGTTGTTGTTCTTCCCCGCCCCCCTGTCCCCCCACCATGTATATACTGATCCTCAGAATACTGATGTATTTAATACATGACCCACCCTGGTAATTAAATTGTATTGTTATTATTACTATGTGGTGTAGGAATTTGTTTCTTCCAGTTTACCCTTTCCCTTTCATGTTGTCATTACTTATATATCCAAAGGTATATCTTTTATTCTTGCCACTTCAAAGACTCACAGTGTATCTCTCCATTTCTTTGTTAATAATGTTTTAGTAGACTATTCCCTTATTTTTCTATATTTACAAGTTATTTTTCATATAAGCTGGACTCCTCAGAACATACAGTCTTGCTCGTATCTTCTCTTTGCACGTGACTATGCAAGACATTACACAGAGAAATTAGTAAAACTGAAATAGTAAAGAAATATGTTCTACTCTCTGAGAACACCTGCACCAGCTGCTTATATTTATCATTATATAAAATGTGCTGAAGTTGCCAAATTCATTTGTTAGAACAGCAGTAATTATTTTCACTCATGTAGTGCAATTCATCTCCAGTCATGAGACCCTCCTTTCATTGGTGCATTTACATTACAAAGCATAACAGCTTTGGAAAATAAGAATTCTCACTTCAGAACATGGAATTAAGCATCCTTAGTTGACAACAAACTGATGTTGCCCTCTTCTTAGTGAATACCTTGTCTATTTGCATGTGAAGAATTAGACTGTTTAATAAAATACATATTATGTTGCCTATATTGGGTTCTGTTTGTTTTAGAGTGATGGAGATGAATATATGGGAATATTTTTTTGAAATTCTGTGGTTTGAATGTGCTGGATTTTTAACACTTATCCCAATTAAGGCAAAAATTTGGAGTAATTAAAAATAAAAGTGAATAATTTAAAGTATGCAAAGCTAAAGCTATTTATAGGATCCTGAAAGGGTTGGCCTGTTTTTTTATAGTGCTGAATAGAGAGTTTCTGTTCAAATTGTCTATTTCAGACCGCTTCTTTATTTAAACATAAGAAAGTATCTTTGGGGGGGAGGGGAAATATAGTACATTTATTAATTTTCCTTTCTATATAAATTACCATTAAAAACCTCTAGCACAGGAGAAAGTTAATTGTGCCAGTAAATTGAGAATCTGCTCATGTGGTGGAGATGTGAGGAGGATGGAAAGGAAAGCATTTTAATAGCTCTGTTTAAACAATCCTTAACAGTTCAAGCTCATTATGTCACTTTTATCCTGATAATCAATTATTATAAAATAGTTATTCTAAGGTGTGATTTTAACTAATGCAAAATATATAATTCCCAAAGGATGTACCCCTTTTAAAGTCACAGACTGGGGAATATGAACAGAGGTTGCTTGAGACAGGATTTTTGTCCAGAGCATAGACGGCTTTGAGTTGGTTCACAGTAGTATTTAATTTAAAAAAAAAAGACAACATTTCTACCTCTGTTTTTCTTTTGCTCAGTTGAGTAGACATTTACATTGTTGCAAATAAGATCAGAATTTGACCCTTACTTTTTATAGACACTCACTTTTCTCCAACATTGTTGTATGCTATTGCATAATCTTATCTATGAGGAGATGCCAGCCAGACCATTAGGAAAGAATTGCTGCATCAGGTGCTTCTGATTCTAGGTCTTTATTCTCGGTTTTAGGGGATTTTTGTGGTTTTGGATGGGATTTTAGAGGCATTTTGGAGGTTTGGTTTTTTTCTCTTTTTGGAGACTACCTGCAGTAATCATCTCAAGGCAGGCTGACTGCTCAATCAGCTAAATAATGCCAAAAGTGTGTGCGGTGGTCTTGGTCTTGATAGAGGAATACGAAGGAAAAGATGAGAACAGGTTTTTCTGATTTAGAGTGATTTAGGACTACTTTTCTTAGATGTGACTGCTACGTTGTTGTTAAGCCTTCAGGAATAGTTTTGAGCTGTTCTGTAAAGACAGGTGAAGATTTTCTGTTGTTCCTTACTTTACATTTCCTAGTGGTAAATTATACCTTAGTTTTATTTGTTTGTATCTCTAATAAGAGTTCTGTTATTGTTATGGCTAAAGAGAATAAAATAATGCTATCATATGAAAGAGTAGGCTGTAAAAGGCAGACAATGTAAATTAGTAGTTTGTTTTCATAAAAGAAAAAAAAGCATTATATAGGGAGTCTTGTTAGAGCTTTGGGGTTGTATCTATGTCACTGCAGTGTGTGTAAAATGCCAGTCTTTGTCACCCTTTGTGGGTTTTATCCCATAGTCTCAATTACAGGGTATGGTTTTAAAAGCATGGTTGATTCCTAAGATTATCCCATAAGAAGTAAACGCTTTCAGCAGTGTTCAATGCTGGACTAGAATTACTGGAAGAGTGGATTTGGTGTGGGAAGTGTCTTTCCACTACAGTAAGAATCTTTTGTGCTTCTTAGCTACTGACTGAAATTAGAATGAGCTGATGAACTTTAACTTGTCATAGTCTTGCCATAGTTTCACTATGATGATGCTAATCAAACTGTGGGATTTATCCAAGGCCATGTGTCTTCATTTTTCCTTAGTGTTGTAGGGCAGAGTTGTCTGTGGTATGTCCTAGACATGTTAATTGGAGTTGTTATTTAAATATGCTTGCAAAGAAATTCAGTTTTACAGGCGTTATTTTGGATGTAAGCTTTCTCTAGTAGTTGATTACACTGTTGTAACTCGCAGTTTGTACTTAGCTGTGGGAATATTTGCTTTGAATGTATGATTATCTTTGTTTTAGTGCTTCTTTGCTAGCTGGCAAAGAATGTGTAACTCCTCATTGCCTCAATATGCTTACAAATGAGAATATTTGCATGTTTAGATATATTGGCCATAAAACTTGTAAAGGCTGTTACAAATACTGATGATGCTTTTATAGGTATGCTTTCTCTTGATTCTTTGTGAAGCATAAATATTTTAAACAAGACAATATTTTTTTCTAATGAGGACGTTAGTCTTCTAAGCCTGCTGATGTCTATGTGATCTCTAGCACGTGACACCCCATGTTACAAACATTTTGTTTCCTTGTGCTCAAATCTAACGAAGATAATTGTCAATTCTTGCCCGTTACGTTTAACATATTTTGTAATAGAATTTATTACCTATGAAAAATAAGTGAAAACTTTGGTTAATGCACACATTTAAAGAGAGATTATGGGCAAAAGCTAAGAGTTTAGGATCAGTCCTTTTGGGAGAAGGAAGACGAGTCTCATAATGGACCCAAAATGCTGGAACTGTGGTAGCTTCAATGAAAGGAAGGTAGAACAGAAGAAAGATGTGCTGACAGGGAGATTTGGGAATTCAGAAGTCTATTCATGACATGGTACAAAAGGAACAGGTTAAAGAAGGGACACAGGAAACTTAAAGCAAGAGGAGCTCATGAGTCACAACATGGACAGGTAGGCAGAGAAAATGTTAGCAAACTTGAGTGGTGAGATTAAGATGAGGTCAGAGGATGGGAGAAGAGGTAATCTTCGTGGCCTTTTCCTTGGTCCTTGAGCTCTTTAAGTTTAACTAAATATATTAATGAGAAGTCTGATTTGAGACTATGAAGTGGTGTATGGTACTAAATAATCACATCCCATCTGTCTTAAATTATGTATTAATTTAGGAGATACTTTTACCTTATACGCAATTTGTCTTAATTCTCTTTCTGTGGAGTGGAAATAATAATACATTCTGGTCTCAATGAAGGCCTGTGGAAAGTAATTAGAATTGGGAAGTGCTCTGATACTAGTATGGTTTATGCCACCAAACAGCTCATGAGGGGAAATGAAATTTCTTTCCTATTTCACAGTAGTACATGGGAAATAAGGCATGAGGTCACCCATTTAAATTATGTAGATAAAAATTTGATACTGAATAGTTTCATGTTAAGTGATGTGACTATGTATTTAAAATCTGTATCAAAGTTTTATCTGCTCAAGAGGTGTTATTAAATTTGCAGAAGCAATCTTAAACCTGTAAATTCTGAATTCTTACTTTTTGGTCATCTTAGTTTACAATTGTAACATTTTTTTCACTGACACTGTGGGGGAATGTGGAGTGTGTATCAGAGAATGTCGTTCGTGAGAGGTATTCTGAGAGGTGATTTGGTAAATCCAACAGGTGCCATTCCGGCATTTGCTACAATTTGGGAATTATGTAACTTCATACTGAAATAGAAGGTGCCTTTCTCAGTGTGCATTAGCCGCAGGTAAAACCTGTTTTACAGGATTTCCTATATGTCCTCAATACCTTCTGAATTCTGAAGTCTACACGTAAATATGATTGGATTCTAAAAGTAAAACAAGTTTTCTCGTTTTATGTCTCATCTTGTATTTACAGTTCATTTAATGCTAATTGTAGTATCATTTTCTGGTTCTACCACTAGTCTAGAGTTCCTGGGAGACACATGGAGAGACGTCTTGCTAGCCCCAGAAGTCTGTGTAATGTCTGGTTGCAGGTATAAGACTTCTGGCCCAGAAAATACAGTATCTGATATGTAAGTTGTAACAAGGAAAAGAGGGGTTTGTATGGCTGTGTTTAATTGCTTCTGTGGCTTCAACAGCTGGTAGCCATTCAAAATATGTGTGCCTTGGAGAAAAATCATTTATTCTTTGGTTGTGTGGGTTTGTCAGTTCTTGTTGGGTTTTTTTGCTTGCTTTTGGGAAATATGAGGTTTCTGAGTTGTAGGATCGTGTATAATTTGAATAGTTTCAAACCAGAAACAGGTAAGAGAAAAATGAGTAGCTTGAGCTGCAGATGGGAATACTGTGTACTCCATCTGTGTGACTTAAGTGAAATGATTAAGATTACAAGGCTCATGAGAAGTACATTTACTTCTGGGTGGTGGATTTTATAATGACAGACTTCTAAAACTTTTAATGATATGTTGTGATTTTTTTTCTCTGGAAATGTGGCTTCTGGAAAATCAATCATTTCTTATAGATGCATTCAATTTCCCTGAAATTCTAGTTTAGCTTGCCATCTGCTCTTTTTTTTTCCTCCAAGTTGGATGTGTAGGTGAGCTCCTTATTCTTAGTGGGGAATGATGCCTGGTTTGAGGGATGAGGGACCGTTAGCTTTTACTTTACCCATGTTGCAATAGCTTTTTATCTGTTAGCTAGAGGGAACATATATGGAATATAATTAACTTTACAGGAGAGTAAGGTAAGAATCTTATACATAGCTTATATATAGTCATTCCTGCATCTTCATAATTTATCCAAATTCCATTTCTAAGTGGTCAAAATCAGGGTTTTTTTTCTACAGTTATATGAGTCATTGTTATATTTCTTCCTGTCATGCTGCTTTCTAGACCTTAATTCCCGCAGAAACAGGACTTTGAGAGAGTGGGCTCTGAAGCTGAATCTCTGCTTACCAGTGGGGACATGTGTTGTTCTCAACAGCATCAGAAGATACTGCTCTCTGTTTGACCCAGCTAGTGGCTCAGTAGACATGTGGATGTGGAGGGATCCCCCGGTGGTGCTCTGGTTCCTGTGCACCTGCAGTGCTTGGGGAGATTTGCCAGGAGTGGTTATTAGCAGATACAATCTTGCTTGTACCTGTGAAAAACAATAGCCAATATTAATTTCATCTAAGCTATAATTGTTATGACTAGAAAATCGAATATTTTCTGTACTTGGTG
This sequence comes from Geococcyx californianus, assembly GCA_013389885.1. Lineage (NCBI taxonomy): Eukaryota > Metazoa > Chordata > Aves > Cuculiformes > Neomorphidae > Geococcyx > Geococcyx californianus. The sequence goes on along the minus strand of VWPV01022456.1, from coordinate 36,222 downwards.
TCTCCGTGATCACAGAAAGAAGAAAAACCTCTTTGTACATTAAGAATGTACAACAGTGGTACTCAAAATTTCCTTTAAGACTAATATAATAACAGGTACATATAGGGTGTACTGAGAAAGATTAAGGTTATTTGTCGTATCTTTGGCTCACAGGGATCCAGTGAAAGCAAAACACTGAATAAGCAGGGCATAAAGTAGTACAGACGGGCAATAGAAGAACAATGCGTGCAATGGAGAGCTGAGGGCTCATTTATATTCCAGCTGGATGGAGAATGCTTATTTGTTTCATAAGCTTTTATTTTCTTTGTATTCCCAGTAACAGGCTTACTATTAGTTTCTTCCTTCTATTTTAATTTCTGTTTGTTTTCCTTTCACCTGCTTAATTCTGGATTTCTTGGTCAAATCTAAACTTATAAAATCTTTAGAAATAATATGGAATATTTCCAAATGCATAAAAGGTATATTTTCATTATTTAACTAACTAGACATGTCTTTGTTCTTACTGTAACCTTAAAGCATATTTCCATCTATAGGATCTCACTATTATGTATCTCTGTACTCTACAGTTCTAATACAAGGATCTCTGCTTCTGAGCCACGTTAAATACTCTACAAATACTTCAGAGTTTTCAGTCTAAGTATTGTACAGGAAGCAACCAGTGTATATGACAAAAATGAACCCAAAAAAGCACCATGGTGAAGTAGATGATATTTTCAGATTTCCCTGAGCTAAACAGCAGACCACGGTCTCATCCTGCTGCCGTGAGACTGTTACTAAATACCAAGCACAGCTGTGATGCTCAACACTGGACCACTGCTGTATTTTAGAGCTTTGAGACTTCCAGGTGTATATCATTGAGTTACAGAGTCAGCCTGCCCCTTCGGTATCATGAATGTTTCATTTCTCTTATGAATTAGCCGAGTTTAATAGATTAATTTGAAGGACAGACAATACAGAAGAGTCTTCAAGTAAGATCAAAAAAATAGGAGGAAGGGAATTTAAATACTTGTCTTCTCTCCTCTAGTAGTCATGAGATGAAATGATGCAGTTTCCCATAGCGATGTGGGTGGAAGAGTATATGTGTGCATAGTTTCATCTTATATTTTAAAATATGCATATGTATGTCTGTCTGCACACACCCCCTCCCCCAGATGAATTTGGAAGGATTTTTTTTGTGAAATATTTCCATATACTATGAAACTTATTTTTCTATTTATTTTAGCTCTACACTAAGGCCTTAATTGTAAATACAATTTTCACTTCCTTCTCAGAAGTCCGTAATGTTTTGAGTAAGGTTTGTCACATTTTTAAGGGGCCTTTATCTTCAAATATTTCTGTAGGAGTTGCAAATTATTTTGTAACTGAAAATAAAAAATTAACTATGTAACTCATGTCCTAATTGGAGATTTGAAATTCATAGGCAGTTAAATTTAAGTTCAGATGGCATTAGACTTAAAAATTGCTTTATCCTCTAATGGTTTAATTTAACATGAGATTTTAAATTCAAGGCAATTATAAGCAAGAATCTCATCATTACCCTCATTAAGATGAGAGTTACTCGTCCTGAAGAGGAAAAGGGGGGAAATGCCAAGCTTGGTGACTGGTCTGGCGAGGGGCGGGGCAGAGGGGCAGATCACTTAAAAGCCTTGTGCTTTTCTTCCAAGAGGACTGTCACAAAACTCCCAATTTTGTTAATTTATATAGAAGGCTAATTGTTTTATCTAATCAGAGTAGAGATAAATTCATGTCTAGGGCGATCTGTCTATGGTTTTCCTCCTGCTTAAAAATAAAAGTTGAAGTCATCACCATTTGGTGTTGAACTTGTGTTTCATAAGAAGATATTGACTGTGTTGTATTATAAAACTTGATGCCCTTTATTAAGTTTCGGGTTGTGGTGTATCATCAGAAGTGTTAGTAACTAAGAAGTAAAACCATGTGTGACCACTTTTTAGTCTTAAAAATTACATTGGGGATTTTTTAAGTCAATGCAATCAAGAAGGGTATGAATGCCTCTGTTTTGTATGAGAATGAAACTAGGGAATGGTGTTATTAGGATTCATTAGGAGAAGGAAATTCTTTAGTGTGTTATATGCACTGCATTTTTTATGGTAGGAAAATTTGTCCATGAAAATACTGTTTTTTATATTATTTGTCACATATATCACTGTACCATCGAATGCTTCATGGAAAAGAAGACCTAGAGGCTACTTTTTCCCAATTCTTTTTATCACCACTTTCAGTATTCAGGTTACATGGAGGTAGGTGCTTGTTCATGTAAAGCAATTCTAACTAACTAACTAAAAATAAAATGTAGTTTGAAGGAAAGTCAACTGAATGTAAGGATATTAAAAATCCTAAATCAAATGCTGCATGAAGGTTCTTAAGAAGTAGACATGTCATGTATTTAAAAGTGTATAGAAAGACAAAAAATAAAACACATCCTCGAATACAAATTTTAAGAGAATGACCAGGTATTATGAATTAACTTGTTCCAAACTTGTAAAATAAACAAATGACCACAGAAGTATAAGACTTGATTTTAAAAGATTTTGAATAGTAAAACAAACAAAAAAAAAAGAGTAAGCTCTAAGATGTAACCCTATGGCCTTTCAGTTTTTAATATATGCATTCAAAGTATTGAAGTGCAGAGCCATCCCTGTTTACAGGGCTGACTGCAGTATGCTTGTTAGAGAAAGAAGGAGAGATTAAGAAATGGGAGTGTTAGATGGCTGAATGAAGGAAATGTGGATTATCTACCGTAGTCTCAGGAATGTAGTCTGTTAGGGTAGTTGAAAAATGTGGAGAAGGTCAAGAGTATCGTGAATCACCTACCCACATACATGTACTCAATTGTAGACTTGAGGTTTTTCACTAGGGAAAATTTGAGATTATTGAAAATTTTACAAGGTACATTCCAGGCTGTCATGGATGAAATTTTACTCATTATCATTGTATCAGTACAATTTTTTAAAATTATTTTTTCTCCATATCTAAGTGTACCCACAGAGGCTGAAAATGCCAGTATATGCTGCCTAGTAATTTGAAGGGGGAAAAACTCAAGACATGGTTTTAAAGGTCAGTATAGTCTACAGAAATATATACCAGATTTTTACAGTTTTTAGATTTGCGCAATATGTGTATGTTAAGTATGCATCAATAATGAATCGCTATTAGTTTATATTTTCACTATGAAAGGATTGAAATTGGTTTAGCTGTGTCAGTTTACACTCAATAAGATTCTTGTCCTAATATTTAAATACAAATGACTTCAAAGCTCAAAAGACCTAAGGATGAGCCTTGATTGCTTTCCCTGAGGTGCAGTAAAACAGCCTGACCCAAGAAGTTGCTGTGCCCTGAGGTAATGTGGTCTTTAGAGGAGGTGGTGAGCCTCTGTTTAAGAAAATTTTTCCCAGAAGTGCAAGAGTGAAGCTTTCCTAGCCAGAAGGCTGGAATGATGGAGCTTGATTATTTGCAATTTTGCAGTTGAGCAAAACAGCTCCAAAGCCTGCAACGTAAGTGCAGCAGTCAGTTTTTGCAGCAGAGGTACTTGTCACCTTCTGTATCTCCAAACAATGTGTAATTGTTAACTGTCAACCAATTTCTGTTTTCTCATGTATCATCAAGCTGTTGTCATTTCTCCTTTATCTAACCTGGCATGGTTTTTCCACTGTCTACAAGTCTTGAGGCCTTCAGCACAAAATACTTCCAACCACTGGTGGGTTTATTGCACTGAAAGAACCCCATGAGAATATATAGATCTGCCTCTCCCCCTAAATCTCCATGATATGTAGTATTTACAAGAAACATAAATAGTGTATATAGAGTATTAGGGGAAGAGAGCTTTGTAAAATATGTAGAGTCAGATTACAGTCAGATTTCCTGAAGATGCAGGTCTTCTGAATGTGTTCATAGAATCATAGAACCAGAAGGTTGGAAGAGACCTCTGAGATCAAGTCCAACTGTGCCTGTCTCCCCACTAGCTCATGTCCCTAAGAAACTCATCTACCTGTCTTAAACACCTCCAGGGATGGTGGCTCCATGACCTCCCTGGGCAGCCTGTTCCAATCCCTGACCACTCTTTCAGTGAAGAAATTCTTCCTCATGTCCAGTCTAAACCTCCCCTGGTGCAACTTGTGGCCATTTCCTCTCATCCTATCGCTTGTCACTTGTGAGAAGAGCCCAGCACCCAGTCTGTCACAACCTCCTTTCAGGCAGTTGTAGACACTGATGAGGTCTCCCCTCAGCCTCCTCTTCTCCAGGCTAAACAACCCCAGTTCCCTCAGTTTCTCCTCACAGGGCTTATTCTCCAGCCCCCTCACCAGCCTCGTTGCCCTTCTCTGGATGCACTCCAGCCCCTCAGTGTCCTTCCTGTAGTGAGGGGCCCAAAACTGAACCCAGCACTCGAGGAGCGGCCTCCCCAGTGCTGAGCACAGGGGCACAATCACCTCCCTGCTCCTGCTGGCCACTCTGTGTCTGATACAGGCCAAGGTGCCATTGGCCCTCTTGGCCACCTGGGCCACTGCTGGCTCATGTTCAGCCGCTGTCAACCAACACCCCCATTTCCTTCTCTGCCAGGCAGCTCTCCAGCCACTCCTCCGCAAGCCTGTAACGCTGCATGGGGATGTTGTGACCCAAAAGGAGGATTCTGCACTTGGCCTTGTTGAACCTCATCCCGTTGGTCTCAGCCCATTGGTCCAGCCTGTCCAGATCCCTCTGCAGAGCCTCCCTTCCTTCAAGCAGATCCACACTTGCTCCCAGCTTGGTGTCATCTGCAAACTTGCTGAGGGTGCACTCAATGCCTTTATCCAGATCATTGATAAAGATGTTGAACAGGACTGGACACAGCACTGAACCGTGGGGAACACCACTTGTGACCGGCTTCCAGCTGGATTTAATTCCATTTACCACAACCCTTTGCTTATGAAACTCTCAAGCGGGTGTGGAAAACAACTAGAGTCACGTAGTAGTTCCTAAATTAAATGTGTATGTCAGGCTTTCAAGTTAGTGTCAGTTCTTTAATAATTTTGCTTTTGTTCCTCTAGAGTTATTAGGTTTTCTATAAAAAGCAGCAAACTCTAATTTTGTTTAGAAAACAAAACTACTTATAAAAGTAATTCTAAAGGAAGCTTTGGTAAAATTCTTATTAGAGAGAGCTATAAAATCTGTGAGGCATAAATGGAATTGTTTTTGTTATTTTCATTATAATGACATTATAATCGGAACCTCCGTAGTTAGGGAAATTCAGATTTAAGGCACTACAAAATGTCCTTTACCTGTTTAAGAAAAGGCATTGATCTCTGTCTCATTCATCTTTTTTATTTTAACTCTTCTGTATCTGCTACAAAGTCTTTTGAAATGCTTGCCTGAAGGATACTGTATAAAATAACAGAGTATGATCTTCGAGATACTTGTTCTTGGGCTTCAGGCCAGTTTCCTAAATTTTCAGAAAGGCTGAGCCAGAGCTCCAGAATAACCCTCATATGTGAAGGTGCCTGACACTGTCAATAGAATATACGTCTTGCAGCATAATTAGTGCAGCCATATGTACGTATATGCACACATTAAAAAATTCTGGTCTTTCAATATGTGGAGATACTTGAAGTTTTTCTTGGACGTCTTAATTTCAGTACATAGTTTACTTTAAATGGAATATGAAGCTAGGATTCACCACTGAACTAGAATATTTGAAAATCTTTCTCAGCAAGATGGCCCTTTATAGTTAAAATGGAACCAGGTTAGCTGAGTGTAGAATAAAATTCTAAGGTTAGTTCTATTAAAAAATTCAAGCTTGTGAATTGTGGCTTGTGAATAAGAGCCAAAGCTGCAATTCACTCGTTATAGAGGAAAGACTATTCTACAAAACTTCAAACTCTCAGAATGCATCTGGTTCTATGAAATATTAAAGTGTATCAAATAACTTCAGTTATTTTTTGCTAGTAAGAGTTACAAGAAGCATAGCGATGCTTTTACATTGATGCCAGTGGAAAGAAAAACAATGTGGTAATCTATTAATGGTATAGACAATGCAGTCTTTGAGTTTCCAGTAACTTACTTTCTTCTCTGTTTTAATTTTAGTTTTTATGTGTAACTAACTTCAGACTATAGACAGGGTTTGATGAAGGCCTCCTTACTATTTAGGTTGTTCAATGAATATTAATTGACTTAAATTGTAGTAGGCCTTGAACCCTAACACAAAATCTAGAGGATCTCAGTAAATGGGCAAGACAAGGACTAGCCTTGTGGACTTCCCTTTTAATTTCTTGGTATTTTTTTAGTACACACTTGCCGTAATCTCTCCTTGTTCAGTAGTCTAAATGCACATGGCTCAGTGCTTAAGCTGAAGCTAATCTTGTGGACTGCAGTCACTTCTATAGGTTCTGCTGTAGAGTTCCACGATCTGTCGTTTATTTGCAGAGGCTACGAAACAACGACTAATTTAGAAAAATAGGGAAAAATTGCATAAGGGCAGTATATGTTGAAGGGGCTGCGGTGAGTTGACTCCAGCCAGCAGTTAAGCATTGCACAGCTGCTCACATGTTCAGTGCTCCTGCCCTGTGAGACAAGGGATAGTACAGGAAGAGCAAAGGCAAGAAAACTTGTGAGTCAAGATAAAGACAATCTAAATAAAGGACGGTGGGGTGAATGAGGGAACGCAAGTAATGTGTAGGCAATTGCTTGCTACCTCCCATAGGTACATGGTTGCCCAGCCAGTCTCTGAGCAATGACCACCTCCTAGACCAACCCCCCCTGCCCAGTTCTTCACTTTATGTGGTCTGGGATATCCCTTTGGTCAGCTGGGGTCACCTGTCCCTGCTGTGTCCCTTCTCTAATCGTTGTGCAGCCCCAGCCTATTTGCTGAGGGGAAGAGCGAGGGGGGAAAAAAGAGTTGATTCACTGCCTGTGCTGTTCACCAGTGGCTAAAACACTAGTGCGTTATTGATGCTGCTTTAGTCACGAATCCAGAGTGTGACACCATAGTGGCTGCTACAATGATGATCAAGTCCATCCTAGCCAGACGCAATGCAGGGGTGCTCATGGGTAGTGATCTTGTCAGCAACACAGAAAAAATGTTACCATCAGACATACACAGCTTGTACATACAAAACAAGACTGTTTGTAAAGATCTTTAAAATGAAGCAGGTGTGTGTAAACTGTGTATGTTTAAGTGTAATCAAAGACTAGTGAAACTTCAATGAGCAAGTATCTGATATCAGAAAGATGTTATACTTGAGATGCATACAATTTAAAATTACCCAGTAGCTTTGTAACAGAAAATTTTATATAATTTTTTTTCTTGCTGTGTTTAAAATATCAGCTTCCTACTTTCAGAATATTTGGTGGGTTTCCTCTTTAGTCTTTTGCTATGCAGTGTGTTTGTAATTGGGTATTTAACCTATCTAATTCCATGAGATTATGATATGGTAATCTACTTGCAGTGTTCATCTTCTTGCACTGTAAGGTCAGGAAATTAAAAAGCAATTTCCATTCTCAATGAGTGAGAATTTCTTTAATTTAATGCCTTGTGGGGTTTGTTGTTGCTATAATAACTGGCTCAGTTACTGTATAGATAGCAGCAAATCTAAACAAGCTTGTTTCCTTATTGGTGGTGGTTTCCCTTTTTAGCTTTAGAAAACTATTGAGTGTTTGGATGTATCTGCAAACATGCCAACCATCTGTACTATAACTAGGGTATGTTCAGAGCTCTTGTATAGATTAGGCTTCTCTTCAATCTCTGCATTATTCCTTCACACTTCAAATGTGGAAATAACACCTTTAGGATGTGACAAGACTTTGTTTGTATAATTTGTTAAATTTGTTTTGAGACACCGAGTTTTAAAAGCATTTTATTTCTATTTTAGAAATGGTTTTAATTCTTTTATAAGCACTGGTGGGGATGATTGATATCGCATGGGCAAAAGCAATAAAAGCTTGTCCTAAATGAGTTAAGCAGCTTTATACTGGTGGTTTTGCTGTTCTGTTATCTGGATCATTATATTACTTGCTAAGATGGTTGGACATTCATTTTATGATTGCCTTTTAATAACTGAAGTAGGTACTCTCCAACCTGAAACTAGTACTTTTAAAGATCAGGTTTGAGTCAGAAGCCCCGAAATCTTAGGATTCTTTAAAATTTTGTGAGAAATGACAAAATCTGTGGAGTGATAAGAGTGGATTTAAAAATAGATGTTAATTAAAGTGATAAAAACTGCAGAAGGGAGATAACATAATTCTGCCAATTCTTATGTTTTATATCTCCAATATGATTTTCAGGAAGCAATTAATTTTTCTGATAATTGACTGGATGATAAACTGTCAAATAGAGCAGTTTTAATTAAATAATAGCTAGATTCCAGGTTATTATTTGCCTGTTTGCATTTTTATTCATTCCCATGGAATTTTGTTAATTTGTGCCAGATGAGTCATTCTTTATTTGCCGTGAGTTCTACCAGGAATAAATGGAGATCCAAGGAGAACAGCTGTATTTAAATCTACAGATATGAAATTACTGTTTTAGAAGTGTCATTTAGTCACAGTCAGAACTTACCTGATGAATATTTCTATTCTGTTTTGGAAAATTTTTGGTTTGTGTCAACATTTTCAGAAAAAAAAAATCCTTCTCTTGAAACATCTCTTAATTTTCGCTTGGTTTTATATCGTGATGAAAAATAACCAAAAGAACTTAATTAAAATATGTCGATTAATGCAGAATATTTTTAATTGTGTTTGATAGGAAGCATTTGTATTTGTTTGTATTTGGGTACAAATTGCCAGACTGTAGAATATGTAGTCTGCATATTCTCCTGCTTTTGTGAATTAATGATTATTATTCTCATGCTTACACTATAAACACCAAGATAAAACTCTAGAACTACATGAATATAGTATTTAATTGTCTAGTTTACAAATGATAGTGAGGGAACACAATGCAGTACCAAATCTCAGAAGGACAGCATAAAAGTGTTGATTAGCTCATACATGGTATATTTCAAAACATTGAATTAAGTGTGAGAAGCGAAACAAAAGAGATAGTCTGTCTGTTTAGGAATTTCTCTTCTGGTGATTATGATGGTGTGAAAGGGCATCACCAGCAGGCTGAGGGAGGTGATGCTTTTTCCCTGTTCATTGCAGATGCAGCCTTGGCAGGGGCTGCTGTGTCCAGTGCTGAACTCCCTAGTATGCATGATGGATATATTTTCTATGTCCAGAAAAGGGCTCTGAATGTGATTAAGGGACCAGAGCATCTGTCGTATGGGAAGAAGCTGAGAGAACTGCGATGGCTTATGCTGGGGAAGGCTCTGGGGGTCTTACCTATGTGCGTAAATACCTGAGGGCAGGAGTAAAGATGACAGAGCCAGTCCTTGCTCAGTGCTGCCAATGATGAGATGATGGGCAGAAAATGAAACAAAGGAAATTAAACATAAAAGTAAGAGGAAACCTTTATTTTTAGTGGGCAGATGGTCAAAATCTGACCCAGGTTTTCCAGAGGAGTCGTAGAGTCTCCATACTTGGAGATACTAAGAAACTGACTGGACATATCCCTGAGCAACGTGCTTGGAGTAGGGGTTTGGACTGGGCGATCTCCAGAGATGCCTTCCAGCCTCAGTCGTTCTGTGGTCCTGTGTCACAGGAGTACTGTGTAGTGGCACAGACTCTGGCATAAGTGTACCCACTGGTTTCTGGTCTCTCTTTGCTTACTCAGTTGTTAAACGATCATGCAAGAAATGAGAGAAGGAATAACTATAGTAAAAAGAAAACAAAAGGAATGCCACTTGTGACTGTGTCCACATTTAAAGATTATTTACACATATAAACCACAGGACTTACATGAATAAATAAGCTCGGTGTCCCTGTTTAGAGATGTTGCAAAAAACCCCAGAACAGATAACTGAGGAAAACCTCAACTTTCAGATCAACTGTAGGCATCATAAACCTTTGAGATGTGCTGAGAGCAGAAGAAAAAAACAGAAGCAGCTTCCTTCAGAGAACAAAAATTCAAGTAAGGAAGTAGGAAATCGGGAAAATGTGTAATGAAAGTAAGAACATGAAACCAAAGCAAAAAAGACATTTTGAGAAATGAAGCTGATTGGAGCTTGGAAATGTAGGCACTGGGATGCTAAAATGTTTTTTCTCCAATATATGGAGGTGAAAATCAGACCACTTACAGGCAGCCAGTTAAAATGGTGTACAGCTCCATGCCATCAACCAAACACAAAATCTACTTCAGACCACAGTGTATGATTAACGGAATGCTTTTGTAATGCTATCTTAAGCTGTATGCATGAATTCAGCAAATTATGCCCTAAAAAAAATTGACATTTATAGCTGAAGTCTTTCTTTACAGGGGTAGAGCACCAAGCAAACAAGCAGATAACCCCTCAAAAACTGTTCCATTGCAAATTACTTATAGTTATGGAGCATCTTCCTGGAAAGGCTGTTTTTCTTCCTAATAAAAATTGAAAATAAGAGTAAAAAATTATTATGTTTCTGTAGGAATTGCTCCCCCAAATAAGATACTGTGACTTAAAAGATGAATAAAGACAAAATAAATTAAAGACAGGGTTGAGGCACGTCCTTTCAAACACCCATAATTACTCAGTTGTAAACCATACAGTAGTGCACATCGTAGAGCAGTGCTTGTTTTCATCATTGAGATCCTAATACTTCAGTCTGATTTTGTAACATATTCTCCTGTTTCTTTTAAATTTCTCTGGGTCATTACATGGTAATTTTACAAAATCCTGAACACTGTTAGTAGTTTGCTGGATAAGACCTCATAGAATAATACAGGCTTTTCCCTAATAATTTGTGCCTCTTGGAGACCTATTAGTGATTTGAACTAAAGGAGTTTATAAACTAATTGATAATGTAGGCATTTCCTCAGTTTGTAGTAGCAGGACAGCTCTTAAACTGAAGCCCAACTGATAGATAGCTCAAAAACATTAGTATTTCCTTCCTAACTTGCACAATCAAGTAGTAAGCTTAAATTTTATCTTGACTCCAGTGATGTCTTTAGAAGAAGGTTATGGTATCTTGAATCAACTGGTAGGATTTCTGTTTATAACTTCAATAGAAAAGAGTATTAAGCCCAAAATATATTTGAAAACAGAATAGCTACTTATAGAATGACTGAATGGTCAATAAAGTAGCTTAGCTTATAAAAATATAAACCATAGTTGCTGTGTTCTCAGATCTTAGAAATAATAAAGATGTTAAATTGGAATGCTACTTATGAATGTGATCAATTGTATCAATTTAATTTGCTTATTTGTACTTTATCCTATACAGCATAGTTTTTTCCCATTGTAGTTACAATATAGCTGCATTATAGCTATGTCTTGTCCTGTCTTTTACACTGTTGGCCAAAGCATGGTCTTTGAGAAGATGAGATGTAGTTGGTAACTCGGCACATTTAGGGGAAAGGAAACCTCTAAAGTGCCGGCTAAGAAAGTAGAGGAGAATAAGAGCCGTTGCAAGGGAAGCTGTTACTAATTTTTTAAAACTGAAGCATAAATTTAAACCAACCAGTACAGTTTTATTTTGCTGAAAATGAAGTAGATCCCCCCCCCCCCCATTTGCTAATAAAGCATAAAGCTGCTTTTTTTCTGGTTCACAAAGTAAAAAAATATATTGCAAATTATAAAGAAACTTGGAAGACCTATAGATTATGCTATTATTTATTACAATGTTCTGTTCATTTACAATCTGGCAGATTTGCAATTGCCAAAAACCACTTTGAAGTAAAGGGGCAGATAAATAACTTAAAAGGCAGTGTGCAACCACAAAATAAAAACAATTGTTTGAGCTGGCGTGCAAGAAGGTAACAGAGTAATTTTGCTGAAGTTTTAATTTGCCAGTGCAGTTAGTTAAAGGCAATTATACCTCTAAAATTTTCTATCGAGATGTAGCATTTGTAAAGAGCTGTGCATGGGAGTCTTAAATACCAGTTCACATGATTTATGGTTGTACAGGAACAGCAGTAAGAGGTCTCCTCAGTCTGTAGCTTTGGAAATCTAATTGAAAGAAGCAAATTAAGTTAATAAGATTGCGTGCAATAAGACATTACCATATAATTACAGCAAAAATGTTTAATCAAAATTTTGGTTTTTCAATTCTCATTTGTGGGAAGTCTTTAAGGGAAAATGAATGCCACTTTAGTTTAAGCAAAACCTTACTATTGCAGATATATTTTAGGGAAATAATTAATACTTTTAGATAGCTTTTAAAGTTATGTTGCTTGTTGGACAGCAAGTGAATGTTGAAAACTACACTCTACTTTAACAAATGTAGTTGATAGGGCTGACTTGTGGGAGCATGGTTTTCCATAATGCTTTTAGTATTTTTGTTGTGTTGTCATTCAAAGAGAGATAAAATATTCCTTGTAACATAAACGGTGCTTATTTTTTTGAAGTTAGTGTGAGTTATAACTTGCTTTCTATGAAGCAAAGCAGACTGAACAGAAAAGTATGTTGGCAGTTTGCACATGCAGGGAGAAATGTAAAAAGTGGCACTAACTGAGACTGTCAGTGAGTCTTTTCCACGTTCCCATTTGAACACTAAAGAGCAGGCAATAAAAATATACAGCGAGGAACAGGAAAACTTTTGAGGATTATTTTTTAAAATGTGTGTTTCCTGCATGGCAAGCACTGAGGCTGAGTTGTGATTTGTAAAAGAAGAATGGAAATTGAGTTTTCTGGAGCTACCTTGTCTGAAACTCATGGTCCCCCCCTTCTCCCAAAAATACAGGGGTTATCTTCTTGTGTGCTTTCTAAGAAAAGAGTATGCGTATATTTGTGTATGCATGTTTAAAGATTCCTTGGCAGATATTGTATTACTGTCTAACAGTCTCTAAAGATCTAAAGTGTAGACCAAAATGACCATATCGTTTATAAATGTTGAACCATAGAGAAGATGAGATGCTTCCAGGAATATGAGGTGTTGAGGGGAGGTTCTAATCAGGATCTTGAGGTAAGAGTGATTTGTCTGTGGAGTCATGTTTGTGGTTGTTTTGCCAGGCTGGGAGAGTGCATTGTTGAAATAAGCCTGATAGAGTATGAGACTATCTCATGCCATTAGTGATGCTGAATATATTGGTCACAGGTAATATGCAGATGTGATTTGACCCAATTTGGGGTCAAATTATGCAGACAGCTGAAATCAGTAAGAGCAGACAATACCAGGTCTGCAACATATTATCAGTGTATTTTCCACTTCTGGCAACTGGCCTTGAACTTGCCCTTTATGAGTAGATTAATATCACTGTTGCAGTGATAATTGGATGAGTGGTCATGCTGCAGATTACTGTGCCACAAACTGTTAAAATGTGGCCTGATGACTGCAGTAGAAATGCTCATATAAATCTGTTTCCTTTGGGAGGATTGTTTGGTAATGTCATCTGCCCAGATTAACTAGTGGTTTTCTTGATATTATCATTAGGAAGGGATGGTTTAGCAAGATATTTAAGCATAAAGTTTTCTGCAAATAAAGTACGGTACCTGTAGATATTGTTATATAAATCCAGGTAATAATTAATGCTGATATTAATAATTTAATTTATCTTCTATGCTAAATGATAGAAATATTTGTATTGATGTGATAGAAATTTCTGTGAGTCCTAGGATAGAAATTACAATACATTTTTATAATAAATAACAAAATGCCATTTCCTTTATTTTAAGAACAAGTGAACTCTTGCAATGTTAGTGAGGTAGCATTGTAAATAAGTTGAAATACAACATATGGTGTTCATGGAAAAGGAGAGCTGCTCCCACTCAATATTGCAGTGTTCTTATGAAGTTTTGGACACTGTTTGAGGAACTGGAAGATATAATATCAGATTTATAATTTAGACTGTATTTCATATAATGACTGGAAAGTAGTAATGGTTAGTGCGTGACTTCTGACCTGATTTTTTGATAGTTCCCACGTGATCAGTTAGGAAATAGGGCAAGGAAATGTTTTCCTTGCTCCTTCCAGGTATGATTGCAACAACAGTTCCTATGAACAGAAGGGCCGGTCTCGAGTTCTCCAGCTGTCCATGCCATCCTGACTTCTCATTTTTCCCCTTGTATATATGAGGAATAACCCTAGGAGAAAACATATTTTATGAAGGATGGCTGTTACTAGGCTCACGCAGCTTGACCTCTCTGTCCATGTAGAAATGTATATAAAAAGTGAAACAAAGCATCTTCATTATCTTTTAGAGCTTGGACTCTTTCATTTTATCAGGGTTTCTAGATCTGGGATCACATGCAGCCTAGAATGCTGTCATAGCAACTGAGGATGTTATTCACATTCTACTATTTCTCAAATTAGGTGAGTCAGACTATTGGTCCTTGAATCCCACAGAAGCAGAAAAAAAGATACAGGTCGTGCTGCTGTAGATGGGTGACTGAAATAAGTCTAATGATCAGTGACATTCATAGTCATCGGTTTGACAACTGGTGCAGATGTCAGCCGTGATATGCCTGGCTGTTGACAGGCTTAAGCAGCCCTCAGTCTTCTGAGCATATGGTTTCATACAACTGCACCACTGAGTCACACTAACAGTGTTCTTGGATAAAACTGAAAGCAAGTGAGTTTCAATGATGGAAAAAGCAAATAGCTTGGAACTGATTTATCTACATGGCAGAGAATAAACACTTTGTTTTTCATAGTTATTTGAAGTTTTTACACTAGATAATTGTCTGTTAATCTGAATTTCTCAATATTGATGAAAATAATTTAAGCTGAAGACAGGACCAAACAGGCAAAGTTACTGTCTAGTTGCTTAGTGTCTGAGACTGAAGAAAGACTGTGATAAAGTATGTCAACACCATATGTGATTTCAGCTTTCTCTACAGTATGCATCTTCCCTCTTACAGTTTGGGTGTTTTTTCTCCCTCCAGTTTTGCTATAGAGAGTAACGTGTCTTCTACACGTGCCTTCTTTTGGTCAAGCATTGGAACAGACTGCCCAGGGAAGTGGTGGAGTCAGCATCCCTGGAGGCATTTGAAAAACGTGTAGACATGGCACTGGGGTACATGGTTTAGTAGGGGTTCAGCTGATGGTTACACTTGATGACCCTGGAGGTCTTTTCCACCTAATGACTCTAGTATTCTACATTTGGTATATTGGGAAAACTAGAATTCCCAAATATTTTCTGTCAATTACAATTTTACTGTTTTTCCAGTTGACCTTCTCATTTATCACAAGCACCAAATCCTTTATCTTCTTTCTCTGTTGGTGGCTTTGCATATGTGATACCATTATGCTGGGGTTTTTTAATGATTTGGCATAATTTGTATGATTAATCTTGTTACTTGCTGCTTTAACATCAACATACAGTGCTGAATATCAAAGAGTGATAGAATCCAGAAGTCCACTTGCTTTCTGAAATCTTCTAGTGACAGTGGATCTTTATTTGTGCTGTTGGCAAATGTATAATCTGATCAAACTCATAACAGTTAGATATGACCTAAGATGTATATAGTTCATTCAACTCTTTGTGACTGTTGTCTTCAGTATTATTACACAGAATCACTTGATTGCCTCAGGTTTTATATTGTTATGAGCATTTAATGAATTTTCAATGGAAGTTTGAATTTCAAAACTAAGGTGAAGAGAATTCTGATGGCTTCTGAGAATTGGGATAGGGAAGAATTAATTTGTCCTATTGTATATTCTCTTGTTTACCATTGATTGCCTTGTAGTTACTTAATTGAGAGTCCTCCGATTATCTGCATGGATTGGTATCGCTGCACTACAGAAATTTTAAATGGTGGACCAGGTGTTTTAAGAGTCAGCAGATATACAGACGGCATACTAGTATGATAATAAAAAAATCAACCTATCTACAAAGAGAAAATGAAAAAATCAGACCTCCTTGTCTGGTTCTAAAGGGAAAACTCATGCTGACACACATTATGTGTTTAACATTGGTAGACAGCAATAGACTTGAAAGCTTCACATTTACTTGCCTCATCAGGTGGCAGGAAGTATAAGCTGTAGCACTACCCATAATAAAGGAACTAGAGATCCTTTGAAAATACTTGAATTCAGTGTAAAGTTGTTTATTTTTCCAAGACTTTCCTTTGCCAAGAGTCATATTTCTGTTTGTAACCCTGTCTGTGACACTGTCGTATAATTCAGCCAGATATGTGCAACGGAAGACTAGGACAGAATAACAGACTTAGAAAAAACAAGGGGCCTTTTCTGGCCTTTCTGGTCAGAAAAATAAATTTCAAAATGCCAGATCTCTATAAATCAAGATATGATAATGGACTAACTGTTAAGGTTGAGAAGTGGTGTACAGAACTCTTTAAAATTAGTTAGAATAAATAAAGGAAGCTGAAGCAGAGTCACTGTTTCCATAATCAAATGACAAAACTGTGCTAAAGTAATCCACATGTTCTACGAGAATAAACTACCGGTACTAAGTGGTGAAGTAAACCCATCTATTGATATGTTTTCAAATAATTTCTGTTTATAATGTCTTTTTACAAGCCTTAGTTTAGGTGTAGATTATCTTTTGGATTGACCTTTTTTACATCAGAGGTCTAACTGACCCTGAATATTTTGAGATTTTCAGTTTATTTGCTTCAGCACATTCTCAGTATTAGAAAATACATGTGTTATTTTCCATTCTGGGGATGGGGAGAGGAGAATAACCAAAATTGGTGACTGAGACTGCAATGAAGAATTAGGTAGAACTAGGAAAAGACCAAGATCAGAATAAGCGCTGCAGGAATAAGCATCAGAAAGAATAGGTAGAAAAGTCTGTCCCCTCTCAGGTTCCTGCCCTTCCTTAGTCTGAATCAGAAAGGTAACTTTGTTGGCCTCACCATTAGTGTTTGACGTAAGCAGGTATTGGACAATATGTGACTCGTCTCTCTGTACTACTAATAGAAGCCCAGTGGGATGACCTGTCAAGTAAGCCTACATCTAGAACAATGTTTCTGCAGTATCTGGGGTGAAACACATGAAGGAGGTGTGATTTATGGAGAGATGAGTGCTAGTCTGCTGTTCATCCAGTAGAGTACTTATTCAGGGCTGGGCTTGATGATCTTAAAGGTCTTTTCCAACCTAAATGATTCTATGATTCATCCATGTCTGAAATAGTAACCACATAGAACATGTTTGTAAGAGACCTGAATGAAAATAAGTTAAAGTGAGGGAAACTTTTCATGTTTAAACAAGGGATATCAGAGAACAAGACAAAAATTATAGAGTACTGCTCTGGAGAACCCTCTAAGCCAAATAGATCCTATATGGTACTATGCAAATGTTTCTTCAGTGCTTGACTTGATTCTTCAGAATCTGACTGGCAGAAGTCCAAAACTGAACAGCTGTACTTGCACTCTATGGAGTTTGACCTTAACAAATGTTCTTTCATTACTGGATGCTCTGACAGGCATTTAAAATAGATACAAGAAAGAAGAGATGTCTGACCTGAATTTCACTGTTTCTTAATTCTTTGTTTTGAATCAGTACGTTACTGTCTCCTTTGTACTTAGAAGGTGGCTTGGGATGTGCAAGATACGTAAGGAATGTGTCACTGAAAAGGCTATCCTTTGAAATGTGAAGGTGAAATCAAGTATTATGTGGATTCCCATAATGGGAACACCTTGCATCCTTTTTGCTCATTGAAGCAAAGGTTTTTATGTGGGTGTGGGGTTATGGGATACATGGCACTAGATTTTTGTCATAGTGCATATGCAGATAACTGAAATCAGTCCCGACAGAGTGTGTTCTGTTGCTTCCCAATCTTAGAGTAACCCTGCAATTTGAGCCATGTTTTTTTCAACACAGACTTATGTGTGCATGTGTAGAATAACATCATCTCAGTCTGCAACCAACTTATTCTTGCAACTATTATAAATTTGCCAGTAGATTAAGTCACACTGTGAATGTGTGAAGTGATAGTGATGGATCAGGTTTTCATTGTGGATATTCGAGTGTTTGGAGTCACTGAACAGTGTTCACGGAAGGTCAAGGTTTGTATTTTTCCTTTGCCATGGAACTATTTGCCTTGTGATAAATTTTTCCAGTCTCTAGCCCCGGGCGTGAAGTACATGCAGAGATTTTTGGTATGGATAAGTTTTACAATTCAGGAGGGTGCTTTTTAACTTCTTTTTTTCTGTGGACCTCGATGAAGGTTTTTTTTAAAAAAATAATTAAAAGACTTGTAGGTAAATAATAATACTATATATAGTTAAAATATTATATTAACAATTGGACTCAATGATCTTAAGGGTCTTTTAAAACCAAAATTATTCTACAGTTCTAAAATGAAGCAGAAGAGTTTTACTTTTCACAGATAATGAATAGTACCTCTCTAGAGTGTCTTTTTAGAACTTTCTTAAATTCACGGTCGTATATGCGGGTGGTGAACAGGGGTGATCTAAGTTATGCAACTAGCGTAATTATTTTGTTATTTTGACAGTTTGAGGGGAAAGACTTGCAGGGGGAAGAGGTGTAATGTAGGCAAAATCTGGGACTCCTGCCAGATTTCCAGGATATGTGCTCATATCCAAAACCTCTTAAAAAAATCAGATTAAACATGATTAATACATTTCCTGCTTTGTATTTACTCTGAAGAAGTTCTTAATCTTACCTGTATCCCCTCAGAGAAGAGGGTTAGATAGTCTAATAGGGTCTGTGCGCGTGTTTTGGTTTTGTTTTCTTTTTGCTTAAATATGTCGGCGTGATATTTTCTACAATTACTTCATGTCTGTGTTCTAGTTTTAGAAATGAGGTAGCACAGAGAATAGACTTAGTAATGGTTTTAATAACTATTTTTTAAATATGTGATGTATAGATAGATGTCAATAGTAAGAAATCTGTAACAGCTGCAACAAAGGATGAGTTGATAAAGGCATACTCTTTCAAATTTACTTTAAGGGGAAAAAAATGCCATCTTTCCTATTGACAGTTTCTCAGTCTGACTGTTTGAGAGGGTAGGGCAAATCCTGTACTTTCACATTTGCTATAATACACAGCCTTGGTCCAGAAGATGCAGCATCCCTGATGTATTTATCTTATTTATCTTAAAAAACACTATCTTCCATTGCTCTTTGCTTTGATTGCTGTGTCTAGTGTAAGAACTTATCTATTAAGACATGCATGATGCTGTATTATGTTGAGATAAACACGTTAAGCCTATCAAATCTTTTCTGTGTTTTGCATCAAGAATATAAGTCAAATCGTCCCAACTCTTTTACTTATAGTCTCAGCATCCTTGCCACAAGTGATCTCAGGAATTATATATTCTGTACTTTTATCCTTGGAATCCAACTTGACTGTTATAAGACCCACCTGTGTAAGGCAATTTCTTAGTATGAATTCTTGACTTTGCAGTATATACATATATTTATGACTCTAATATATGTGTACACATACATATGTTAGAATGCATGATTCCAGTGTAAGTAGATGCTTTCTTTCGGGTTAAAGAAGTCTTTACATCCAATAGTAGAAGTATGAATGTGAAAAACTGAACAATGTCTGTAAACAGCTGTATACAACAAGCATCGCCTAATATTTCACAAATACTTGGTTGTGTCTCCAATAAGGTTTATATGTCACCAGTGATAGTGAGAATAGAAAGTAAGGTAGGAACAAAAGAGAATATTATGCCCTTACCTAGAGCTGCGTTGTCTAGTAGTATTTTTTCCACTGTCCTGATAAATAAAGAAACAATTATGTTTTATGATTGTACCTTCAGAAGTATGGTTCTGTCACTGTTGGCATGTAGGTCCTTCTAATCGTCTTATACTTTCTAAGTGGTACAAATACTTTTTTCAGCAAATGGACCAGGACAAAACCTCTTCATTATCTGAGTAGTCCTGGATGATAGAAGCAGGTGAATCAGAGATGAAACATGAGTAGACAAATGGCAAAAACTTTCTAAACATTTGGTCTTGTGTTCAAAAAAACATATGATGAACATGAAAAGAATATAGAATACAGTGGGAATAAGTGATAGAAATGAGTTGCTCTCTAACAACTTCAAGTGATAACAACTTTCAGATACTGTAGCATGTTTTCACATACTACTTTAGGCAGAGTTGTTGCTGTCAGCTACTCTAGTAGGAAATATGCTTAAATCAGACAGTTGTGAAAAGAGAGAACATCAGGTGTGAGGGACTGTAATTTTATAGCTGTTATCACTAATACTGAAAGGACTCGGTTTGCACATTTACTTTAAGATCACATAAGCAATAAAATAGCTTTTGATGGATCAATCTTCCTTCTCTTTGCATTTTGTTTTGGATTTTTGTTGGGTAGTTTTCAGACTTCCTTATTACTATGCTTTGCTAATTTGCACTGATGTGTTCTGTATCTCCTTAGAATCCTCTAGGAAGCCGCATAAATGATGACATAATTAAATGTGTATATACAAGGGGAAGTGTACACACACTTCACCCCCATGTCAACTATGCTTTTTATATAAGAAAAACATGTCTTGGCAAGGGAAAGATTATGAGGAAGGAATTTATGCAATAGCAGAACAAAAACAACAAAAAAACCCCTAAAAATTATTCTGTTTAAAAAACAATTTTTTTTTAAAAGTTTGACACTTTCTGAAAAGAGAAAAGAAAGTTACCCAGTTTCTTAATTGAATGCATTTCTTAAATTGGAGGAAGCATTTGTGATATTGGAAAAACATGTTCAGTTTCTAACTTTGTCATAGCTTGCCTACTTTTAGTCAGGAGTTTCTTCTTCATTCCTTTAGTTTGCTTTTTGTGTTGAATTTGATGAAATATGTTTAGCGTGGACACACTTAACAGAATTGATATTTTACATGAAAGTGGTGTGACTAGAAACTTCAAAAAACCCAGAGAAAACCCAACCCCCAAACTTAGAGAAAATATAACTTGAGGACAGAGGCAACACAACGCAATTTGGAATGAAACTTCAAGACATTCATCATTTGAGTTAGATGAGGGACTGTGAATATTGTAGGTGGAAATCTAGTGAGGATTGCTAGATTTAGTCCTCTAGTGTAGCCTGAACAAAGATATTTGTCTGAGTCCTGCTGGCAATCAGTATTGTACATAAACTGGCACAGTCTCTGCTCTGCTTTGAATGGATGAAAGAATGCTGTTGAAACTGCCAACTAAAGAATATAGAAGACACTTCATTTTATGTAAACTGAGAGATTTGATGATTTTGTCAATAACTAGATTTCCAGAATTTGAAAGTGGAGTGGTGGTTTCTACTCAGATGTAGCATGTTAATCTGAAACCCTGAAATACACTGCAGTCTTGCTCTAATTCCTATTCCAAGCGAGTCTCTGTTAATATTTACACTTGCATATCCATTTGAGTTGGCATCAATTTTTTCACTATTTTCTCCATTCTGACTCCCGTTTCCAATCTTAGTGGGGGTCAGTCCATTGCTGAATTATAGATGAGACATTTTACTCATTCAGGAAAGGTCTTTTGGATCTTAATGTCTATAACAAAAAATTTAAAAAGATGAGGTTAATGCAGAATTAGCATTTTACTGCCTTTGGAAATAGTAATGAATGCAGGGCAAATAAATTATGAGAATTCATGTCTTTCAGCATTGAATATTAATGCTCTCTAATACTAAAAGCTTGCAGCCTCTTGTAGTTCTGTATTTAAATAGATCCATGTTTTTTATGCTCGTGTGAGGATTTTTTTTGTTTATATTACTGCCAAAGTGATTACATAACACATAGTGGGTGCTTCTCTGGCCACTGAAGATGCAAGTTTATGTGGGTTAAACAGACTGGACAAACACTTGGAGGAGAGAGCCACTGGTGATCATGAAGTTTGAATACCAAATTGGAAATGGGAAATCTAACTGGATGCTATGAAGACATTAAGTAGGAATTTAAGTCCTAATTTTGTCTTTACTATGCATCTGCTTGTAGCCACGTCTACACGCTGAACACTAAGCTATACAAACCTGTGGTATGAACCAATGTGACCATATGTATAATTGTATATTCTTAGTTTAAGAGCACTTCTAAGTCAATTCCAGTAAGTGCAAAAGATTTTAACATTCAGAGATAAATACAAGATTAGCTGATTTAAATTGTAGTTGATTCAGAAACTATTCAGCATATAATTTACTTGAATGAAATATAGTAGAGGTAGTATTTGCTAATATTTTAATATTGTGCTACAAAATTAGTCATACCAAATTTTATTTCTATTCAATCCCTCTTTTAAATTTAATGTGGCCTGAGTTAAAATGTTGTCAGAAAATATGTTCAGTTTACTTATGTTGACCAAATAATCTGAATGGTATTTTCTAGGTCAGTATACTAAACAGCCTTCACAGAAACCTCTGTTTTCTTTCTTAATTTTTTAGTGCTGGAATGCAGCTTGGAACAGGGAATAGGAGCTTTTTAAAGTTTGAAGAGTACCCATGGCCCTGCATATTAAACTTGCTGTAGATGATGACACTCACAGGAGAGCCTGATTGCTAGCTCATGAAATTAAAAACTTTTCAAAGGAACGATTGAGAGTTTAGTCAAGGAGTTGCTATTTCGTCCTGGCCCATAGAAATACGTATGATCCCAAGTGTTTAGTTTGAAGCAAATTTAGTCTTGTTTATGTTGATTGGATGAAGTTGCCCCTTTCCCTCTATTGGCAAAAAAATAAGACTTCTGTTGTAGTTGGATTGCCATGGCAGGAGGTGCAAGTCTGCAGAACCTAGGGTAAAGAGGTAATCGTAGGCTACTTAGCAAAAGAAATTTCAGCTGTACCTTTGATTCATATATCAATATGACAATCGCTGTCGGAGAAAAAAAAAAAAGTTAAACTTGGAATTTTTTAAAGAGGTTTAATGAGAAGGAATGTGTTGAAATATTGGATTTGCATTTGATTCTGTGAACTTAATTCTGGAATTAAGGTGTGGTCAGCATGATTTTCAACATATTAATCAATATTTACATTGGCAAGGTAAATATTTATTTCCACAACCTTTTTCTTGGATTATTTAGATCCAGTGAATCACAGCATTTTGTTTTCCAACGCATGATATTGTTGGAAAGCTTAGTAGGTTGGAAGTGTGATGAAACCACAGAGCCAAAATGCTGTAAATTTGGATGCAGAGAATGTAAAGTCTATTTCTCTTCAGTTAGTACATGAGTAAGTAGCAGACTACACATATCTATATAAATCCTGGTAGAATGCCAGTAATAGGCAATTGCCCTATAGACCACTGGAGTGTGAATATTATACGAAACATATGGAGAAAACTGTCACATCTCAAACGAATTGGTTTAGTGCAGCAGATTTTTCTGACGTTTTTGAGGTTATATCATCTTGTTTTAAAGCAATGAATGTGAAAATAATTTGTCTAAACTTTTTAAGGACAGTATTGGTGGGTAAGGTGTTGGCCGAGAGAGAGAATATCTTTTCAGAGAGGTAGGGCATGGCTTGCAAACAGGTAGAGGAAATTAGTGAAGACAAATTGCGGGGGAGACTGATTTATGTTTTACTCTCTGGAATCAGCAACAATGTTATCTTTCATAAAGGTTTACAGATCATTAGTCCGTAACTCATGTTTATGCCTTGGAGTAGGTGGGGAAGTATTCTTCCATTTTTAACGATGCAGATATCATTAATGTAGAATATGTTCTTTTTCTGAAGTAAGGATTTCTGGCATCCAAGCTTGAGGGTATGTTATCCTCTCAGTGTGTATCCATAGCTTTCATTAATGTTAATTATCCAGTAATGGTGAAGGTGCTGGGCATTGCCTGGAGATTAAAGAGCAGCTGAGAGAAGCTGATAACCTGTGGTACTGCTGTAGGCCGTTAGCCCTAGCAAGTAACTAATCTCTGGAAGTACCTGGTACTGCTATTGCAAAATGACAAAAAGATTTGGAGATGGAGGATGGAAGTGGGAATGGGCAGGCAGGGTGTCGATGAATACTGGATTACAGGGGAACCAGTCTCATATTGTGTACCTGTACCGACAGGAAGTGATCTTACACATCCTCGAGCACAGGGAAGGCTTCTGGATTTTGCAGGCATCCTATATGTGCCATTTCAAAGTTAAGTCCATAGTAAGAAGGAAAGAGTGGGAATACAATCGGCTGTACAGCTTCAGTTTTAGTTTATGTATTTTAAGGAACTAGCTCCTATTAATGCGAATAATTTTGATTAATATTTGGTCAGTATGGGCTAAGTAGTTAATTCCACAATATGAACTATAAACTTCATCATTAACTTTTATGTATGATTCAAACCCTTATATGATTACACCGTATTTGCTGTCCCTGTGTGCTTTTCTAATGAGGTACCAAGTGATGGGTTTTCAGGTTTCTGAGTTGTTTACAGGGAAGTCTTGAGATTTCTTTCGCTTTTTTCCCCCTTTTTATATGTAAAAGCTTGTTTAGGGTTTTTTTTGTTTTTTGTTGGTTTGATGGTTGTTTTTTGGTTTGGTTATTTATTTATTTATATAGATGTCTAGAAACTATATCATAAAACTTCTCTGACCATGAATGTCAAAGGGTTTTTCAAGTGTGGGAATGGCTGACTTGTGGTCTCTTTGCTTGTTTACACAACAGGCTGGAACTATGTATTTCTTTAATTATTAAAGATTTATGCAGGTAATTCACAAATAGGGGAAAAAAGACTCAAAAAATATATGCATTGTTTGCATCTTTGCAGCTTTGTATTCAGTTCATCTTTCATTAATCCCATCCTAAAAGTTTGAATTACAGAACTGAGGGTCAAAACCATAAATATTCAGAATCAGTGAAGTGCTTCTTCGATCTGACAGAGTAAAGCATTCTCCTGCAAAATACAGTATTTCCATATTTTCATGGCTGTCTGAAAGGGGTTTGAGTAACTTTTTTTTCTAGAAGGATGGCTATTGTGCACTCATAAATGAATAAATATATTCTAAACATAAACAGCTTGTTTGGATTTGTGCACCCTGCAGTCTCAGGTGCTTATTGTTTAGTAGTTCATCTCCCTGGGAATGGAGAAGCTCTCAAATAACTGTGCCCAAGACCTCCAAAGTTTTAAAGATAGTACTGGCATCAAGTTGTCATGAAAACATCAATTAATTTGTCCATTAGTATAGCATAACCAATCTTTTCCTTTTCAGAATTTTAGTAGTAGTTCCAGTGTAGGTGTGTGAATGTTAGTATTGTTAAAGAAATGCCATTTCCTATGTTGAATGAATACTCCTTCACATTCCTTATGCAACTAGGTGCTCATAAACCAACAGCCTCTGTACGACTTTATTCAGATTAAACACCATGTGTTATAGGCCTTTAGTTCACTTGTACTTTCCCAAAGTATAGTTTTATTTAATTTTTTTTTTCTTCTCCCATTTTCATCTGTTGTACGAAAAACCTCAGAGATCCTCTACCTGCAAGATTCATCATATGACTTCATTGGCTCAAATGATAATTTTTCTTTATTTGAATGCCAGGAGTTTTGTTTGACTGAAGAGACTTCCTTGAATGAAAGTAAAATATTTTTGTCTGTGTAGTATTTGTTAGAGTGGAGTCCTGATTTACAGTAAAATATTTTCTTTCCATTTGAAGAGTTCTTCCATAGCCTTCTCACAGAAAATATTTCATTTGGTCAGCTGCCGTTCCCATTAATGTGTTTTTCTTAAGGCAGGAAAGTGCTGTTGGCCAGTTAAATACTTAACTACACAGCAATATGCTTACACAACTACTATTACTAGTCTCATTTGATGGATGGCACTGGATAAACATAGTGTGATCTTAGATGTGCCAAGTGCAAGGAATTCTTTGACTATTTAATCCTTTCATACTGAACTGACTTGTGCTGCAAACTTTCTCGAAACAGTAAAAATAGACAAGGTATCTTGGAAAATTAGTATGGAATTTATAGCGTGAATCTGTCAGTATTTCCAATTAAATTTCTTGGTATTTGTCCACTAAGGAAAGATAGAATATTGAATTGCTTAATATACAGGATTAATTAAAAGCAATATGTATTGGTATGATGCCAGCACCTCAGGGTTTTTTTTCCCTTCCTTTTTTTTTTTTTTTTTTAACATTGAAAAATGCAGATTTAATGCAAATCTGGCTTGCTTAGGAGTGATTGGTTTTTTTTTTAATGTTTTCTGGCTCTTTGCCAAAATAGAGCATTGGGAAGGTTTTGTTACTTTTTCTTCTGAAAAGAACACTTAAGTGTATTTGTTTTCCATCCTAATTGATCATTACTAATTAATTTAAGCATATGTTCCACAAATGAACACAAGCAATAAATTGAGTTTGTGTTAGAGCGTTGCATTTGAAGACTGGTCAAGAGAGTAGTAGATTACGTTTAAATTAGTTCTTTTCTTTAAATAATTAAAGAGCTTAGAACCGCAGTTATTTTAGAAGCATCTGTGTCAATTGAAGGTGTTGGTGTGAATGCACAGGTGATGTTGAATTAGAAGGGAAGTGCAGGCCTCAACAGCTTTAGTGTAAAGTTTAGAAATTCTAACTGCCAGGTGGGTTGAGCTTGGCAGCCAGACCTCCACCTGAGATGGCTGACGAGTGTTCACAAATTCGTGTTGTCAGCAGGGCTGGTGAAAGGGTTATCTGGAACGGGGGCACAGTATCAAGCGGTGGGACTATGGTTATGGCTTAAACTGATGGCGCTGTGTGAGTGAAAATATATCTAAACCTTCGATTTCCTTTGAGTGGATTTTGCTGTACTTTCTGGTGGAGCTCCTACAGTCTTTCTTGATGTTTGATGTGTTGACTTTCTTTTTCCTAAAGTTTAAGAAACGTTAATAATCTGTAGGCAGATTTTGTTGAGGCTGGAGGGGAGGAATTTCACACTTTTCACTCAGCAGTGCCTTTAAAAATAGATATAGGTTTTTAATATATGTGCTTAGTGACTCTATAGAATCTGCTGTAGACTCGTCGAGCTTTGTAATTCTCAAAGGTAGATTTTACACTAAGGTAAAATGCTGACTTGTCATTTAGGTACACCTGTGTAAGGGTATGACACCTTTTGAAAAGATATTCTGCCAAATTTCACTGCTATAATGTGTAATAGGTCACAAAAAAATTTAAAATACAATGAAGTAGGAATCAATTCAGGGACAAAAAGCATACTGATACGTTATGGATGAACTTAAAAATGACTGCTTGGTTTTGAGACAAGGAAAGCAGAAATGAATATAAATTCTTCTTAGAACATTTCAGCCCAGTCACATTTTATATGGTCTACTGAAGGGTATAATGTGCTTTTTCAATTCACTGTATTACTGCCTTGCTCAGGAGATTCACAAACCAAACTTAGAGGTGTAAAAAACTGAGGAAGGGACAGGTTTAACAGAGAAAGCAGAAGAAAAAAGTGTGTGTGGGGAACCACACCTACCTCCACCTTAAAAAAACCAAGCAGCTGTGTAACATAAATATAGAAAATCTCATAAGCTCTTTCTCCTTAAGACAGGTATGTTTGGCTTCATATTTGTTCTAGTACAGTTGTAGATTTAGGATACTTCAAATAGCTATATTATTTCATGTAAAAAAATAGTTTCCTTCCCCTTTTTCACCAATCTGGAGCTGAAATATGTTTATACAGTTGATATTTTCCTGAATGCTCTTATGCATTGTAGATGATGGTCTTTAAAAGAACAATCAGAATCAATAATTTCTCAGTGTTTTACCCTTATAGAGACATTTCAGACTCCATGGATGTCTAAAGGATTAGATACTTAGAATTAGTATTAACATGGCCAGATAAGTTGCGAGTTTTCTTAGTTGGGTTGTGTAAGGCTTGGCGACAGAGTAGTGGCTACCTTATTAAAGCAATAAAAAAATAGGGGAAGACTTGAAGAAATAAGGAAATGGCTCAAAGCTTAGGGATGCACATGTGTGACACTGAAATATCTAGACAGTATTTATGATAGAGTGGAGAAACAATGGATTACATTGATTTAGAAAAAAATGTTTATTAATTATAGATTATGGCAGTCTTACAAAGTGTGCAAAATTTTTGTTAAAGAAGGATTGAGATAAATTCCCAGAGCTTCTGATTTAAAATTACCTATTATATTCCTACATGATGAAAAATTCACCACATTAATGAACATTTTTCTCTCACTAGAAAAGTTGATGTTCTTCTTGATCCCCCCCCTCCCAATGTATTTTAATATTTAAAAGTTAAGGTTGTTTGGGGTTTTTTTTGTTGTTGTTTTTTAAAGCATGATGTTTCAGATTCATTTGCCTTAATTACAGTACATGAAACAAAAGAGAAAAATTATAATCAAGTATCCTTGTATTGCTTAGTCACAGAATCTGCTGCATAGCTGTGCTCTAACATAAATGCTTTCTATTCTTTGTTAGCAGAATTAAGCATTAAAACTGCAAATCAAAAGTAGACTTTTGCACTGTCACCTGCCAGCTGTTACATGCAAATGTAGAACTAAAGAGCATGTATGCCTCCTTCTTCAAGGAAATCCTCCTTGAGAAGAATAGTTCTCTTAATCTGGTACAGAAATTTACATTTTTCCCAAATGTCATATGAATCCATTTTCTGTGGGAGCCAACCATCTAATATTTGGTCTTCTGGTGCCTTTTTTTACCCCATATCAATCCATTTTTGATGTTTAGAGTAAGAGCTAGTTGCTGCTTCTGTGATGATGGTAGATCCAGATGCTGACCAAGTAAGACTGTCTAAATGTGCTGCACAAAAAGATCAAGACTCCACACCTTGTGTTGATTCTGTAACTATTGTCAAAAAAAGATCCTGAGCCCATTAATTCATTAGTGTATCTCATGAGAGATGCTGTTTGTTTCACTGTGTTCAAAGATGCATTTAAAGCTGAGTCTGAATTTTATGTTCAGCTCATCTTTAAACACTTAATGATATAGACTGTGATGCTTTTGAAGCGAGATATATGTTAAAAATCTCAGTTTGTAAAAATAAGAATATTGCCAGACACCGTTTCATTATCTATTTACTACTATTTCTTACGCAAGGGCAACAAGAGGTTATCTTGTTTAAAGAAACTGAAACATATAGACTGCTCTAACATAATTTTATCTGTAAATCCAAAGCGAAACTTATTCTGTTAGTTAGTTATTCCTATACTTGTGCAGGTTTTAAGAATAGTGATTTAATGTGCTTGGAAATGGATTATTTGTAGGGAACTAGACTTTTGCATGATCCATTATCTCTCATGAATTAGCTCATTGCTTTAGTAAGATTTAGCCTTGTTAATCTCTCAGATAAAAGAAGCTCAGACCAGTTCAGTTGAAAGTAGTGAGGATGCAGACAGTTCAGTAGGCATTAGGTGATTTTTAGATGTAACAAAAGAGCAAGAAGAAACCCAAGTCCAGTAGAGAATTTTCTGGTCTACCAGGGACATAATATCTTTTCCTTCAATTTTTCTTTTATTAAATAAGAAAAAAAAAAAAAATTTATATTAACTTTCCTCATGTAGTAGTTCTGTTCTTAAACAAAATAGCTGCCCCTCTTTGCTGCTGTACCCAATACCAAACAAAACAATGGATGTTTAAAGGTGTTGTTAAATAGATAAAAATCATTCACCTCCTGATTAAATTCCAGCCCTAAATGCTAGCGGTCTGTTAACCTGTGCAGACTGTGTTAATGCTTTCGGGCTTTTTTGGAAGTGGCAGGTGTAAGCAGTTAGGAATTCAGCAGCCTGGGTGTTACTAGCAGTTTGCACAAAGCAGGCTAGAATCACAGTATCATAAGGTTGAGATCGAGTCCAACCTATGACCCAACCCCTACACCTACTCCTACTTGTCAGTTATACCATGTCACTAAGTGCCTCATCCAAATTCTATTTGAACACCTCTAGGGATGGTGACTCAACCACCTCCCTAGGCAGAGCATTCCAATGAACAATTACCCTCTCAGTGAAGAACTTCTTCCTAATATCAAGCCTAAACCTCCCCTGGCGAAGCCTGAGACCG